>VZTG01002650.1:68327-83533 GCA_013397845.1 Melanocharis versteri | reverse complement strand
GCCGCGTTGCCATGAGAGCGGCGATGGGGCCGCGCTGAGGCAGGTGGGGCCCGGCCCGGCGCTTCCCCCCGCGCTCCGCTCTCCCTGCGCCCCGCGGAGCCCCCGCGGAGCCCCCGCGGTCCCGCCAGGCCCCCGCGGGCTTTGTCCGCCGCCCGGTCCTGGTTGTGCCCCCGGAGCGGCGCGGCCGTGGTCCCTCCGGGCCTGCGCCTCCCGCGGGGTCGGGGCTGCCGAGGGGAGGGAAGGACGGGGCCGGTGTTGGTGCCGTAGCACCGGCACGGCCCGGGGTGGGCAGCCGCGGTCCCGGTGCTTATCTTGTGTCCCCAGCAGCAGCCGCGGTGGGTGCGTGGCTTTCCCGAAGAGACTAAGCTGACCTTGTGCTTTGCTTTTTGTTACTCTGGCTTCAGCACACAGAGCATGGTACAGGTACAGGTTCGGTACAGGTTGCTCCTGTATGCATTTGAAACTCTTTAGTTGCAAGGTCCGTCTTGGATTAGCAGGTTTAATTTATTGGCAGACTGCTCTGCAAGTGAGCTAAATCCTCGTTTTGCTCAGCACTGATCAAACCCGCACCAAAAGAACATTTATGGTGCCAGTTTTAATTAAAGGGGATATATGTTTACACTCATCATCTACTGACTCGACAGACCACAGGATGCCATTCTTTGGCTGTAGTGCCTCAGTGGGTTTTTGTCATCCTTCCAGGGATGAGTTTAAGCTTGAAGGCCGTGGCTGTGACCAGCTCAGCTCCCCAGGATGCCACACAAGATCGGTTTCACGGTGGTCAGTTCGTCGGGACACGAGGATGGGTTCAGCGCTCGGGAGCTGATGGTTCATGCGCCGACAGTGAACGGGTGGCGGTCGCCCAGGTACTGCGAGGGGAGGGTGTTGGAGCACTGGACTTCTGAAGCACCAAGTGGTGCTTAAAACTTAAAACGAGTGGCAGATGTACCGTGCGTGGTCAGAGCAGTTTACAGTATGCCAAGCCAAACTGATAAAGCAAAAAAAGTTACTTTAATCCCATGGAATCCTCATCCTGGGGGAAAAAAGCACCTTGGTTAACACCTAAAGGCACTGCATTGTATTTAAATAAAGTCCTGAAAAATGAAAATGAGAACTTTTTTTGTTCTTGGCAGTCTTGGAGTTTGCTTAGGCTTAGTGTGAAAACTCCGTTTGTCTCAGCACATCCTCTAAACATGTGTGGGGCACCTGAACGTATGCACACAGTAAAGGGAAGGGAAGAGTGTTTCCGCTCTACTCTTGGGATTCTTCTTACAGTATTTATAATGTTGGCTTACGATTAATAACTCGAAAGTTCTGTAATTGAATGTTGCTCAACTTGGAAGTGAAGTCCTCTTTAAAATGATGATTGAATTCAGAAACTGTGTCTCTTTCAGGCTATGTCAGTACCCCCAGGAAATCATCCTGCAGTTGGTGGAGAGGTGTCGGATCCGGAAGCTGCAGCTGCTCGCTCACCAGTACATGATTGCAAGCAAAATTGAGTTCTACATCAGTGAGAGTCTGCCTGAATACTTTGCTCCATATCAGTCAGATAGGTTTCAGAGGCTCGGGTGAGTCAGAAAGTTCTGGATCAGTTTATTGTCTTAATCAGAAAAGCTTCGGGAGAAAATAATACTCACTGTGGGTTGTATGTGATGTGGACATGCTGTGTGAGCAGCAGAGAGATCCTGGACTTGGGTAGATCTGTGACAAAGCTGGAGATGCAGGTGAATTAATTGCCTTGCCAAGTGGCAGCACACGTTGTCTCAGTTATGAGGGAATCTTAAACCTGACGGGCAGAAATTCACCTGTGTGTGTGGACGTATCCTCTGCTCACGTGTTACCTTTTCCTTCCCAGTTATGTCCCTCTCTCAGACAACGAGAAGACTGATTTCAGAGCTCGAGAGTTGAAATCTGTGTACATGGATGCAGTTGGCCAGTACCTGAAGCTGATTTTCCATAAAAATTATGTTAATAAATACAACTTGTATGGGCAGGTGAGTTGAAAGTCCTTACCTGGTAACCTGGGTGACACTTCAATAGTAAAGAGCAGGCACATAAATCTGCTCCCTTGATTTGTACAAGGAAAAAATTCTGGTTGAAAACTCCTGTGTTTATTTTAGTTGGTTTTAAAGCACAGAACACAAATAACAGGTTAGAAGTGAGTTGTGATCAGGTGGATGTGCCTCATCCAGAACAAACGAGTCAAGGGCACATTCTGTCACTCTTGTTTGTGCTGAGGTTTAGCCCACACAGCAGGGTCTGTGTTGAGGACAAGGAACTCCCTCTGAGAGCAGCTTTGGGGTCATAAAGCCCCTCCTGAGTGTTTTTGTCACTGTTGTGGCATTAAGTGGAGGTGTTGCACAGCCACTGTGGTACAGACACACAAACACCTGCCTCAGTTCTGCAGGGACTCCTTTCAGTTCCATCCCAGAGCAGGAAAAGGGGCAGCACAATGGGGTTGTAGGTTTGGTGATACATTTTCAATGGAGCAGGAGGCACATTTAGCCCTCAGTGCTTCTCTCTGCTTCCATACCACCCTGCCGACCACAGGCCCTGGTTTTTGTTCTGAGAAAAGAGGAATGGGCTTACACATTTCCATTTTCTGTGAATCTCTGCAGGTTGCCCTGGTAGCTGTGAACATCATTGGGGATCCAGCAGACTATGGCAATGACAGCATAAGCAGTGTAAGTGCAAAGCATCCCTGGCCTTTTACTGATGGTCTGTCTCTTCAAGTACAGGTTTCTGGAGTAATGGGATGAGCCTTTCTTGTGCCACTTCTGTGCTGTAGCAGAGCAGTGTTGCATTAATTTATTTTTAATGTCCTCTTGAAGCAACAAAGTTGAGGCTAATATGAGAATACAAAAATTAAAACATTATCAGTTGGGACATTTTCATTTTCAGCCTCTCTAAATTTTCCTACTTCAATGTGCCCCAAAACACAAGTGCTCTACATTGCAGAGCTGATGTTGGTTGTGGAAAGTCAGAATTCTGTCTTGAACACACACCTGATGTTGGTGAATGTGCTTTAAGATTTTTTTTTCCACCCTTCCAAAGCCTTCCAGAGAGAAGCTGATAGATCACTACTTGGGAATTAAATTGGATGACCCTGCCTTAGATGGAACTTACCTCGGGTAAGGATGTTCTTTGCATGTACCCTGGTAAAACCTCTACTCATTGTAAAGTAGTTGTTGGTTTCTGTGTTTTGCTAATCCTCTGCTAATGAAAAGAGAAGCCTGCCTTATTGTGGAATATTTTATCCATTTTATGCCTTCAGGAAACGTGACTCCATTTCACCTCTGGATGATCTGGCCTTTGACATGTACCAGGACCCAGAAGTGGCTCAGATAATCCGGAGGCTGGATGAGAAGAAGAGGGAAGCTGTGCGTCTTGAGTGCTACGACCATGCCAAGAAGCTCAAACAGGCCATTGCAGACCTGCAGAAGGTGGTGTTGGAAGATCTTTTGGCTCCTAAGTGGAGCAGTGCTCCGGTGGCCCATCAGGGCCTTGCTGTTTGTGTGGAATCGTAGTGATTTTCGATGTATTCCCCAAAAGAATAATTTTAAAATCAGATAGCTTGATTGAGTAATTTCGCTGTAACTAGTGAAACAAGTAGAGTAGGGTGATTCCAAGAAATGCTCAGTAAGCTGATTCCAAGAAATGTTCAGTGAGATGATTCCAAGGTGATTTGTACCAATCCTAGGTGGGGGAGCGGCTCGGCCGGTACGAGGTGGAGAAGCGCTACGCGGTAGAGAAGGAGGATTATGACCTTGCCAAGAAAAAGAAGGAGCAGATGGACGAGTACAGGCTGAAGGTGTACCAGCAGCTGGAGCTGCACGACCTCCTGGATGCACAGCTGCTGGTGGGTGCCGTTAGTCCAAACTCAGAAGGGTGTTCTAAGCAGAAATGGCAGAGCAACCAAACTTCATTCACGAGTTCATGGAAATTTTGAGATTTACTGAAGCTTTTCAGTTTTCTGTTTGGATTGTGGATTTCCTCAGCCAGAGACTCTCATGTGGTGTTTCATGAGCATGCTTAGTTCTCCATAAATCACATTAAACTGTTGAGGTCTCAATAAAATGGCATTAGAATCCTGAATGTTTTGCATGATTTCAAGGCTACCTGATGCAGATAGATAAGGTACTTTCTCATATTTTGGAGGGGTAGAGGAGGCTTAGGCTGGTATCAAGGCTAACCATACAGAATCCATGTGATTTTTTTATATACATACAGTTATGTAATGTTCTCAGAACAGGAAGTTCTGTAATCTCTCCACACATGCACCCACACAGAATTATTTTCTGACTGTTTCATAAAGCTGCATCCAGTGGTAATGATGACACACCTGTGAGCCAGGTTTAATATCTACTTGAAATCCTCAGAAGCCCATTGACAGAGTTGTAGCTGTGCGGACTGATTTTAGCACATCTTTAGCCTTGCTGTAAAAATCTGCTTCCCTTTCTCAGATCCAAAAACCACCCGAGTTGCCTTTGGGGATTGCGAGTGGCACTGAGAGCCCCCAGAGCTCCCCTCCTGAGCCCACAGACCCACTGCAAGGAGAGCCCCGGAGGGCAGAGCCTGTGCTGGAAGAGCAGTTGGTGGATCCCACTTCTGAGCCTGTTGCTCCCTACCAGTCCCCTCTTTCTCCTCGGACTCAGCCCACAACCTCCAAGGAAGCGTTTTCCCAGGAAAATGTGAGTAGTGTTCCTTCTGTTACTGCAGAAATCTGTCAGAGTAAACAATCTGATGTCCAGCCTTCCAAACAATGTGCTTATTCTCATGGTTAACTGGGGAGTGATGCTGCTTTGATGTGAGAAAATTGCATGGGGGTGAATCCAATTAGTGATAAAACCACTTCACATCTGAGTCATTTCCAGAGTAACAGATTTTATCTTTTCTGCTAGGTTGAATTTTTACCTTACGATGAGAGACCTCTCCCAACCATCTGCAAACAGGTGGATGAAGCTGTTGCTTACCTTGAGCCAGAGGTGACTGAAGAGGACCTGGGTGAAACTCCAAGGACTGGCAATACTGGGGAGCCCGAACCACTCACGGAGAAGGCACTGAGGGAAGCCAGCCCTGTTGTGGAAGTTTTTGGAGAGACTTTGGTAAAAAACACTGAAACAAACCCAAAACCCAGTAAAACAAACCCATGGATTATTGAACTCTGTGTTGAGTTGAGAGGATTTTTACATGTTCAGAGCTGCTATTTTGAAATCTGAACTTAGTATTTGACCCTGGCTTTATGGATGTCTGTTTTTAGCATTTCTACAAATCTGTTGCTTTGATGTTTGATTAGTTGATGTGCTGATAAACAGACAGGATCCAGCAGACTGCTTTAGGGTATGGACCCAGAATACCCATAACTTGCAGGGAGAGTGTGCCTGGAAGGGCTCCACAAGCCTGACCTGTTAATCCCATTTTGCTCATCTCATTTCGAAATGTGTGCTTTTAATAAAGCCAGATTCCTGTGGGGAACACCGGGGAATTTCACGCTTCAGCTCATGTGTTCTTTTGAGGCTGGTTCTCTATATAAATGTTAAATATGTATTGAAATGTCTGTAGGGACCTTTTAAGAGATAGACTTGTTCTGTGCTCAGGTTTCAGGAGCGTATTCCAGAACCTGGTCGTGTCGAGAAGGCGCTTTACTGGCTGTGTACAAGAAGCTGATGGAAGTGTCAGTGGACGCTCCAAAGGAGGATTTAAGGAACATGCTGAGGGCTGCTGTTTTCCTTGTGAGGAGGGCCATCAAAGACACCGTGTCTTCGGTAAGTTGGGGTAGGTTTGATGCTCCAGTGAAGAACTGGCAGCCAAAATTGCAGAACCACGGGGTTGAGATATTTTGAACAAACTGTTTATAAATCTGCTGTTGAGTAAGTCCAAAGCCAAAACAACTGGGCAATATCTGGCATTGAGCAGATGGAGAACACTGCCTTGGGCTGAGCCATGAGCTTGAGAAACATCTGCTCATGCAGTAAATGTGCAGTGAGGTTGATCCTTTTTCTTTGTTAAAGCTGAAATACAGCAATGAAGTAATTTCTAGTTTCCAGCTCAAGGGACTGCACTTAGCTGAAGGACACTTGGGCATCAAATAAATCTTAAATAAGAAGAAAATAAGAAAATTGAGTTGTTACTCTTTATAAAACAATTTCTGAAGCCTTTTAGCTAAGTCCTAGCAACAGGTTTTCTGGAAGAGAGTTGTCTGAAGTAGCTTCCATTAAGGGTGTTACTGTAATTCCAGATTAAGAATAGATCTTATTGTATTGTCTGAAAACAGGGGGCTCTGTTATTTTTGCTCAGTGTTTCCTTTTTCTTTTTAACTTAGGTTTTTCAGGCTTCCCTGAAACTTCTAAAAATGATCATTACCCAGTATATACCAAAGCACAAACTAGGGAAGCTAGAAACTTCTCATTGTGTGGAGAAAACCCTGCCACATTTGCTTTCTAGAACAGGAGACTCTTCATCCCGTCTTCGTCTTCTGGCTTCAGCCTTCATCCAGGTGCGTGTTTCCCTTCAAATTAGGGAGCTCACAGGTGGGAAACATCTGATCAGAGTGGACTGTGAGACCAGGTTTGGCTGCTGTGAAATGTTACAGCTTATCACAGAATCTTATCACAGAATCTTACCACAACTTACCATGGAATAGCTGGGGTTGGAAGGGCCCTCTGGAGATCACCCAGTCCAACCCCCTATCAAATCAGGGTCACCTGGAGCAGTCTGGGGGTACCTGCTGCTGCTGAAGGTGTGACTCTTGTGTTCTTTGCTGCAAGTGATCTACAGAGATAAGAAAACTCTCCTTTGCAGAGATAGGTGATTGTCCTCATCCAGCATCTGCCTGCTCACTGACTCTCTGTGTTTCTAGGAAATGGCACTGTGCCCTGAAGTGAAACCTCTCCAGATTATTCCAGTCCACCTGGTTAAAACATTAAAACCAAACTCCCCAACTCACCTGGCAATGAGTCACGTGGAATTGGTGGAATCTCTCTTGGGAGCCATGGGGACTGAAAACTCTGGGTTTACCATCAACAACGTCATGAAGGTAAGGGGTCGAGGTTACAGCACATGGAGGATTTTCTGATGATTTTCTGGGGTCTTGCCTGGCTTTTTTGGAATGCTTGAGAATTCCTGAAGAGGTGTATTCCCCTGATCAACAGTGCTGGTAATTTTAGACCAGGTTGGACAGGGCTTGGAACAACCTGGTCTAGTAGGAAGTGTCCCTGCCCATGGAATGAGGTGGAATGAGATGAGCTTTAGGTCCCTTTCCCAAAACATTCTGGGATTCTATGAAGCAAGATGTTAATATCTGGAAAAAAGAATCAATGGGTTGAAAAGTGTTTGCAAAAACCTGTCTTGTAGGAAGATTTCTCCTGTGGCAGGAGAGTCTTAGACTAATAAACGAGTCCTTAAAAATGCGAGAAAAGAGAGACATAATTTTTTTTATGATTATTTTCAGTTTGCCACGGGAGCTCTGGAGCACAGGGCTCACGAAGTGCGTGAGGTGGTGCTGCGGATCATCTTTGCCATGTACAGGGAGCACAGGGCAGCCGTGCTGGAATATCTCCCTCCGGACGACGCTGGCGCCCGCAGGACCGTGCGCTACAAAACGCTCTTTGAAGGGTTCGCCAAAATCGATGGGAAATCTTCTGAGACTGAGATGAGGGTATGTAATGAGAGGGCAGAATGTACAGGGCCACGTCAGACACTGCATTTGGCTGAGTGGTATCCTGATTTCATGGCTGGGTTGGACGCTGCACGGGTAGCAGAGTGTGTTCAGGTGTGTGGTTAATGTTCCCTGGTGTAGAAAGCTCGGTGTGTTCCCTACACTCACTCTTGAGAATAAAACCAACAAGGAATACAGAGATGGACAAGCAGTTTGGGAAATGCACAAATGCTATTTTCCGCTGTCTGTCCTTGGGAACGGTAAGGCCAAAGGCTGTGCTGTGTGTTCCTTTTAAGGTAGTGCAGAGGAATTTGGGAGAAGGGAGGTGTCACTGTATCAAACCCATCATTTAACCAAGCAGGAGATTTCCTGTCTTGCATCAGCCATGAGTTCTGTGCTAATGTGTTTTGCAATCTCTTGTGTATGAGGGATGGTTCCAAAGCTTTTGGAACTGACAGAGTATTTCCTGCCAGGCACAGAGAAAAGCAGCAACAGAAGCAGAGAAACAGACAAAGGAAGAAATGAAAGTTCTAAAAGGCCACCCAGCAGCTCTAAAGTTAGAGTTACAAGCAGAGGTTGAAGCTGAAGAGGTGAGCATGTTTTGGTTTAAGGTTTTTTTAATCCTTTGCTCCTCAGGTATTATGGACTTAGATAATGAACATTGTTGTTGTCTCATTAAAAAGAGAGAGAAACTCCAGACATATCCTGGGTGACTTTTCTCCTCAGCAGTCCAGCTTAAAATCTAGGGTGTTGTTTTTCCTAACATAGTGTAAAATTTGGATTCTTTATTATAATATAACAATATAATAATACATTTATAATATAAAATAATATCTTAATACAAGAGATTTGCCCTAGAACCAGAAGCACAAACATTGTACTGCATTGGCTCTGCTTCTAAATTTTAAATTCCAGACAGAAATCAGAATATAGTGTGTTCCCTTTCTCCCTGGAAGGCAAATTTCTGAGTTAAATCTCTTTGTTCGATAGGGGAAAGAATCTGAATTTCAGAAGACAGAGAATCGAGGTAGGTAGTTTTAAATAAGAGTTAAGAAATGTAGATGGATTAAAATGTGATCTTGGTTTAATAGTTCTCTCCTTACAGGTTACCAGGTATACGAAAGCCCCCAGGCTACAGCAGCAAAGATTCAGGAGGAACTTTCCTCTGTTGCAAATTACCTGGATAAGTAAGTGAGAGGAGCCTCTAATCACCTTAAGCACTTGGTGTCACCTGTGAGCTCGTAACAGTAATAATGTTTTTCCAGTAGATCAAAGCTAATACTTTCAGCAGTGAAACAATAAAGACTAAAATCTCTTCTAACAGATTTGGAATTATCACCAGGCAAACCTAGGTGCTTTTTTCTGAAGTTCTTGGATAGTGTGGCTTTGTGCTTTTTTTTCTGAGTATTTGCTTGTGAGATAAGAAATAGCCACAGTTTAATGTTCAGCTGCCAGTGTGAAATAAGGGAAAAATATGGTGTTACTTTGCTGGGTGTTATAGGGGTAGGGCCTAGAGGGAGCCCTTGGAAATTCTGGAGCCAGGAAAGCCAGTTTTGGTGAGGTGCTCTCAGAACGTTCATGGAATTAATCATTCTATAAGAAAAAATGCTCTATGGTTGTATTTACCCTAAATTACATCCCAGTACCTGCCCCATCCTAAGGTCAGCACTACACAGGGAAAGGGAACTCTTCAAGGTATTGGCTGTTTTTGAGAACAGTTTGGAACAGAAGGAACAGGGCTCATCCATTTCTCTCTGATGGCACTGATGTTTGTATTTTTTTCCCAGCTTGTGCATTTTTTGTGGTGAAAGGAACGAGTCCTTCACAGAGGAAGGGTTGGATCTGCATTACTGGAAGCACTGCCCCATGTTAACCCGATGTGAGCACTGCAAGCAGGTCAGACTGAACTTCCCAGAGCTACTAAAGACATGGACTGTTGTTATTCTGGTTTAGAGGCACTGTAAGATATTTAACACTTGGGCAGGTGAATTCTGAACACACCCGTGTGATTTGGGTAGTGCTTTTGGAAAAGAGCAGCGTTAGAAAATGAATTAATAAGTGGACTGAAATAGAATTTTCCCTTTGTCATTTTGGAAGGTGAGGCTGAACTGATGGGTTTTTTTAATCCCATCCCTATTTGCTCAGCACAAGCCTTGCTGGCTGTGTTGCAGATGCTGGAGATCGCCAGCCTGACGGAGCACCTGCTGACTGACTGTGACAAAAGGGACAGCTTTGGGAAGTGCCCACGCTGCAGAGAGGCCGTGCCCAGGGACGAGCTGCCCAGACACATAAAGAGCAGGATTTGCAATCGTGAGTAGCTCCGAACAGGAAGGTGGAACATCAGAGGTTCAGACTTTCAGACACCAGGGATCTTTGGCAAGTCAGCCTGCTTGTGTTTCAGACTTAGGGATCTAAGTGAATCCTCAGGATTTGGGATAAATGCCTGAGTTTTGCAGTGCTTGGCCTCTGTGAATGTGTGTGGGGAGGGTGAGTGAAAAGACTGGGAGGTCTCGTCCATATCCCTGTGGGTTAAGCACTATCCTAGCACAGAAGGGACATGGAATGAGTTCAGAGGAGGCACCAAGTTGATCAGGGGGATGGGTCAGCTCTGCTATGGGTAAAGGCTGAGAGAATTGGGATTGTTCATCCTGGAGAAGAAAAGGCTTTGGGGGGACCTAATTGTGGCCTTCCAGTGCCTGAAGGGGCTACAAGAAAGGTGGAGAGAGACTGTTTACAAGGGCCTGGAGTGACAGGACAAGGGGGAGCTGGCTGATCTTTAAGGTTCCTTCCAGTCCGTGCGATTCTGGATTCTGAGATTCCTTTTGATCTTGTTTTGATGAAGGTGATTAAACACGGGGAGCTGGGTTAGCCACGGGGTAGTTTTCTGCTACTTGCTATGCAAATTCTCTTCTTGTGTCTGAAATTAGCCTCTCTTTGCAATTCTTACATTATTTTTCAAACAATTTCAGCTGCCAAACCAGAAAATGTGGCAAACCACTGCCCTTTGTGCCATGAGAACTTTCCCCCTGGAGAAGAGGTGAGGCCACCCTTCATAATGGGCTGATGTTGTTATGGGTTGTTTCAATGTGATGTACCTTTCAAGATGTATTAAAATAATAGATATATTAATTTCTATTTCATAGTAAGGAGCTCATATTTTGAAAAAGCAGATTAAACTGCTTTTGCCATAACAGTCTGTACACAATTATCATTTTGCCCACGTGGCATTGGCTGGTTTTGCTGGAATTGTACTATCACTTCTTTGTAATTGGCTTCAGGCTTGGAGATCTCACCTGATGAACAAAGATGGCTGTAAAATGAACCAGCGGAGGATATCCCCCATGAATAAAACCATTCTGGTGCAGCCTGGTAAGATATTAGTTAATGATAATAATGTTTATGCTTTTTACTGTGTTGCCTTTGCTTAAGAAAAGTTTCATCCCCAAGAACTGGGTCTACACAACTTGTGGTTTGCATTTGGGTGACTAGATGATAGTTCCTGTGCTGGAGCAGTGTACCTGGGGAGCAAATTCCCAAAATCATGCAATGACAATCATGCTAAAAGGAGGAAACGAGCTCAGCTGGTGGGGAAAACTGGCAGATTTGATAAATTGATCAGTTCAGGGTTTTTTTTCTGCAGAACAGGGTGACCATGAATAGAACAATCAGCTGAACAGTGTTCTGGAAAGCTCCTGAATGCTGACACAGGGACCCAGAGCCTGATTTAGCTTTTAGTGTCCAATCAAAGGGTGCTAATCTGATCCTAATTACAGGGTGAACTGAACAGTGAGTGCTGTGTGCTGCTTTTCCTTTCCAGTCCAGACCCAGGAACTTGATGGATTTATCACTGTGCAGCTTTTTCACCATCAGAGACATTGATGCTGATGTCAGGTGGTTTTTTTTTAACAGTTGCCTTTATGAAGCACATGGAAAATCCTTTTATTTCCAGAACACAGAAGTTAAACAAACTGCCTGCAGCACCAGAACTTTTGGCCAGTGACAACCAAACCATTCCTCCTTCAGACTCTGGAGTTTTCTAGTCAGCTGCATGTTCAGAGTTCACCTGTTCTGAGCTGTGCTTTGCTCATATCTGCATGTCACTACTCCAGGTTCCTGGAAAGAGCTGTGGAATTGCCAATTCCAGCTGACCTAAGTGAATCATAGGGGTTAAACTCAGCAATTTCCAGTGTTAAACTGGATCCACAGTCCTGTCTGTCTGTCCTCAGCTTTACTCTTTGTACTGGCTAATAAGATGCCAGTCAGTTGTTAGTTTGTTGCTGTTTAGAATTTGGAAACAGAAGCAAATCCTGCCTGGATATGCTCTGATTCCAGAGCTATTTCCTAGAGATAGGAAAGGAACCTTGACCATTCAGTCTGACCACTGCTGGTGTGGAATATGCTGAGGCTCAATGCCTGCCAGCTTCTGGTTGCTTCAGTCATTCAGACTTCACAGATCTTGGGAATCAAAACGATGGATTAAATTCACTCCTGGGACTTGCAATAATGATCTCTGTTTTTCTCTTCACAGCCAAAGTAGGTGGCCACTATTTAAGGAAACCGGGTCCTTCAGGAGCAAAGTTTCAACCTCCTTCAATAGGAAGCAAGATCCGAACCCGAGGGGGCCCAAATAAAAGCACTGGCAAAACATACTCAAAGCGATGACAGGACAAGTATTTCTTCCTTTGTCTGAATAACTGGGCACATGGCTGTTCAGAGCGATTTAAAAATTGTGGGCAACTCGTATCATCTTTTCTGTGGGCTGTTCCTAGCCTTGAGCAGTCCTGGTGGGATCCCCACGGCCGTCCCTTGGCGTTGCTGTCACTGCAGCACTGGGCTTTGCTCCTAGGAATGCTCATGTTGGAAATACCAAATGTTCTGGGACACAAACATTGTTTTGACAGATAACTGTGCTCTCCTTTCCAATCCCATGTCTGTAGTTTAATGTGTTCAGGCACATTTATTACGTCAGGGGAGAGAAGTCTCTTCCCTGGGTCCCCCGAGGTGCTTGAGGAACAGGAGCCACACGTGGGGGAAGCCTGGCCTTACGTGTGTGTCAGATTTAGGGTTCTAAAGGCAGCAGAGCTGTACCCAAAGCGCTGCTCAATCCCAGGAATTAGCACCAAAGGGAAAAGCCAGAGGGCTGGTTGGATGTTTTCCTGTGTTGTGCCACTGTGCAGGAGGTGACAGGACATTGTGGCCTCTCTCCCTGTGCACCAAGTGCCTTATGAGCCCACTCGGCAGGAGGGTTAAACTAAACCCTCCAAGTCTGTATCCCCAAGAAATGGCCCCTTACAGAAACAGAAAAATAATCTTCGTTGGGCCCCGAAGAGCTTGAATTAGTAAATTTAGACTTTTTTGCCTGCTTTAGTGCACTTTCAGCTCAAATACTGAGCTTCTCTAGTTAGATCTTGATTAAAACAACCATCCACAGACTGGAGCACGTGTCTTTAACAGCTTCAGGGAGACAAAGTCTATTAAGACCCAAGGAATGAAGCTTTGTACCAAAGCAGCAATTCTTACATCTCTACCTGTAACGTTCCAGCTGTTGCTTTCCAGGGTGGAATTGGTACCATGGGTACAGGAATGAGTGATCATGATAATATAAGGGGAAATTCCGGGGTTTTTGCTCCCATGGAGTGACTTTGTGGTGTTGTTTTGTATATACAGAGCTGATTTTATAATATAGTTTTTCTAGTTTGCCTGCAGCCTGCCTACCAGCTTCTGGATTTTCCAGGTAGATCAGTGTGCTTGGATTTCAAAAATCTTTGTATAAATTGTTTCTCTAACTCTTCCAAAGACATATCTTAATAATTACACACACATTAGGAACATATAAATGTGTATATATATTAATAAATACATAGGTATTTTTTATTTTCCCTTTAGTGACATGTGTTCCTATTTGGGAGCCTGATTCTGTATGCTGAATAAATAATAAATATCTCAAAATAACCATTCATCTGGCTCTGAGGTGTAAGGATGAAAACTACTCTGTGGTACTATAAGGAAATAATTTAGCAGTGATTAAATGGCAATTTTTTTAGAACGTGAAAGAACCCTTTTGGAGTACAGTAGTACCACTACTGTCATGTTTAAAGGTGGATTTACTGGGGTTGCTCCTTAATTAACTTGCTGGGTTTGCTGCAGTGGCAAAATAAACTCTGGAGTGAAAAACACAGTGAGGTTTGGTGCTGTGCCACCAAGTCTTGAGCAAAATATTCCAGAGAAAAACCATTGCACAGGTGCAGGTCTGGGCAGTGAAAGAAGGTCTGCAAAGTGTTGGACTGGAACCTGGATTTGGCAACAACAGGACCTCAGTTGGAAAGCAAGGAAAGAATGTGGATCTGAGCTATGGGCTGTTTCTGTGTGATCTCTGTCGGTGTGAACTGTGCCTGAGTGTCAGCTGAGGCGTTTTCATCTGTGTCACTGCAGAGATGATTCCAGAGCAGCCCCTGGCCCTGTGTGCAGGAGCTGATGTCATCCCAAAAGACCTCTTGGTGTTCCACTACCCCAAGAGAGCAATTTAATAGCTGGATGAACAGATCAGGTATTGAAATCTGGGAGATTTTATCAGAAAAAGGAGTCACTTGTGTTAAATGTCAGTTATTTTTGTTGCACATATTTAATAAATTACTTTAGCCAGTCTGGAGCATACCTCTGCATTTTCCAGCTGCTACAATGGAAATCGGTACAGGGTGGGGTGAGGCTGTGGCTCCTGCAGCACCTGTGTGTGCTGTACCTGGACCTGTGTGAGCCCTGCCTGTGTGTGCTGTACCTGTGTGAGCTGTACCTATGTGTGCTGAACTTGTACGTGTTTGAGCTGTACTGGACCTGTGTGAGTCCTGCCTGTGTGACCTGTAGCAGTGTGTGCTGGACTTGTACCTGTGTGAGCAGTACCTGTGCGTGCTGTACCTGGACCTGTGTGACCTGTAGCAGTGTGTGCTGTAACTGTGTGAGCTGTACCTGTGTAAACTGTACCTGTGTGTGCTGTACCTAGACCTGTGTCTGCTGTACTGGACCTGTGTGAGCCCTGTCTGTGTGTGCTGTACCTGTGTGTGCTGGNCTAGACCTGTGTCTGCTGTACTGGACCTGTGTCTGCTGTACTGGACCTGTGTGAGCCCTGCCTGTGTGACCTGTACCAATGTGTGCTGTAACTGTGTGAGCTTTACCTGTGTAAACTGTACCTGTGTGTGCTGTACCTAGACCTGTGTCTGCTGTACTGGACCTGTGTGAGCCCTGCCTGTGTGACCTGTACCAATGTGTGCTGTAACTGTGTGAGCTTTACCTGTGTAAACTGTGCTGAATTATGTGACCTGTACCTGAACCTGTGCAGCACCGCTGGGGCAGACGCGCTGCTCGGCAGCGATGCAGTCCCGTGTTTTGCCCTTATTTAAGGTATCACCGCATCCAGGAGCAGCGCCCGGCCCCGTGCCGGCGGGACGGTGCTGCCGCGCCCCCGCTGCTGAGCTCCGGAGCGGGTGGAGGCCGGGCCGGACCCTCCCCGCGGGCGGGACGCTGCCGGGGGCGGCCCTTGGGCGGTGGCGGCGGC
>VZTG01002650.1:47321-60148 GCA_013397845.1 Melanocharis versteri | reverse complement strand
CCGGGCCGGGGCCTCTCCCGGCGCCGCGGGGCTCGGAGCGGGGCCGCTGCCGAGCAACGGCGTGAGGCGGGGGGGCCTTCCGCTTCCGAGTCAGCGGGGCCGGGCCATGGGGCGGAGGAGGAAGACGCTGCACGACTACGCGGCCGAGTTCTCGGAGCTGTCGGTGCGGCGGGAGCCGGCGGGGCCGAGCGCGCCGGGCGCGGCCGGCGCTGTGGAGACGCTGTTCTGCACCCCGTGCCAGCTGCCGCNCTGCCTCACCTGCCCCATCGCAGTCTCGCCCTCCTCATCTCAATCTCACCCGACTGACCGCTCCTCGGGCTCACCCGGCCCTTCTCTGCCTTTCCCTACCCCCTTTTCTGTCTCACCCGACCCCAGAGCAGTGTCCCCAGCTGGGCCGGGGCAGTGCCCGTGCCCCTGCGCTGGGCGCTGCTGAGGCCCCTCGAGTGCCGTGTCCAGTTCTGTCCCTCGCTACAAAAGAGACATTGTGGGGCTGGAGCATGTCCAGAGAAGGGCACGGAGCTGGGGAAGGGTCTGGGGGGTCAGTCCTATGAGGAGCGGCTGAGGGAGCTGCGGGAGGCACTTAGTGCTGTGGCTTAGTTGATAAGGAGGTGTTCAAAGGTTTGCCCTAGTGATCTTGGGGGTCTTGTCCAACCTTAATGATTCTTTAATCATCTATCTCACCTGATCCCACTCAAGAAGCATTTGGACAACATCCTCAGACATATGGTGGCATTCTTGGGGTGTTCTTATGCAGGGTCAGGAGTTGGATTTGATGATCTTGTGGGTGCCTTCCAGCTCAGGATGTTCTCTGATTCTCTGATCTCTGTCTCCTCAGCTCTGCAGGTCCCGACTCCAGCCTGAGCCTGAGCCTGCCCCTGCCGTTCGACGTGCCCTCCCTGCTCTCCCATCCCTCCTTCATCATCACCACTGGATCCAGCAGTGGTTACAGCATGGTCCCCTCCCCGCCCTCCTACCACAAGCTGCTGGTTCCCCACCTCCCCATCCCTGCCGCACACAGGGACGACCCAACGCCCTCCACCTCTGCCAGCCACCCCTCCCCACTGGCCACCTTCCACACCAGGATTGCACCTCTTGGCCAAAGTGGGGCCGCACCTGAAGCCTCCAACAGCCCGACTCTCCCCTCATGTCACGGTGGCAGCGGCGTCGGCCTCGTGCTCTTCGGTGCGGGGCTCGTGAGCAAAGCCTTGTTGCAAAGCCTGATGGAGGAAGCGGGCTGCTGCCTGCTGTACGTGGTGGAGGATCGGCCGGAGGAGGTGGAATGTGCCTTTGGTGCTGAGGTCCCGGCCGGCACCAGGGTGCTGCGGCAGCAGGACGCCGCCGTCGCGCTTGGCGATCCGCGGTACTGACGGCCACGAGCTCCCGTGCGTGGCTCTGCTCGGGGCAGGGGGTTCCGTACAAGTCTTGCCTTCCCCTCTGGGAAACTCTGTAGCAGCCCCAGGCTGTGCTTCTGGCCATAGGTGTGGGAGTGAGGGGCCCTTTTGTCACCTATCCACGGGTCCTTCAGGAGAAGCTTAACTGAGCTCACATACCCAGATTCATGGAAGCTTGGAGGTGTTTAGTTACAGGCAGTTTTGTTAAGAAATATTAAAAAACCATTTTCCTCCGTTCCCACAGAACAGTAATAAATGGCACCTTCCCTGCTGCCTGCCAGTTTTCCTGTCTTAGAGCAGTTGGCTGAGTTTGGTGGCTCTTGGAACTGTGAGATAAGCGAGGGTTGGTGTAAATAGGGAGGATTGAGGCATTTTGCTTTACAGTTGAACTGAACAACTGTAACATCACTGAAGTGCTGTTACTGTCAGGTCTAAAATATTGCAGTAGCAAAAGGCAGAGCTTTTAGGAAAGGCTGATTTGATACTAGGAAGTAAAGAATCACAGTAAGCTAAGATGCATCGATCAGCAGCTCTACCACATCAATAATTTGGATTTCTCTGTATATCTTAACTGACAGGATTTAAATCCTTTTTAAAGGACACCTTTAAAAGACTTTCTCCTTGAAGATGCAGGAAGAGCAGTGCAATTCCTTTGTGCCACTTGTGATTTTAACCTATGTGTGTCACTCAATATTTCATCCTTGAAGCAGACACTGAGTTCCTTTTATAACCCAGCTGGCTCTTCCAGAGCAATGGGGTTTTAGGCTTTTTTAACTGTGACTAAATAGAGCTTTTGAGCATTGTTTGATCTAGTGAAAACCTCGTCCTCAATGAAGATCTCTCTTGATTCTTGCAGAGTCTCTGGAGCCATTATTTGTTCCTCACCTGACAAAGCCCCTGAGATGGTAAGAGAAGCCTTACGAGCAGGTAAGAGGAGCAGCTGCATGTTCAGCTTTTCCCTGTGCTGGTTGATGTGCACCTGTGAGTGTGTTTGTGTTTCAGCAGCAGCCCTGGAGCTGTGCAGGCTCCCTAATTGTGTAATTAAAGGGACTGAGATTGCTGCTGATGTTAATAGCTGGACAGCAGTGGGGTTTGTGCTGTGCTAGTCCCAGTATGACTGGGCAATATCTCATCCTAAAATCCCACCAGGACTTGCAGAAAAGCTGTCACCAAAGCAGTCTCACTCCTAGGGTCTGGGGCAGCTGAAACCAAAGCAGGCAGGCAGAAGGGGGTAAATGGCATCAAAAACCAGAAATGTAACGAGCTGTGTACGTACTGCAAGATTAAAGTGTTTTGTGCAGCTGTGTCTCCCCTGAGCCCCGTGTGTGTCCTGTTTTGCACAGGTAAAGGTGTGTTCTGCGAGGGGCTGCCCAGCCTGGACAGACAGACAGCAGGAGCCTGTTTCGATGAGGCCGACAGGTGTGGGAGGCCACTCGTGTGCGGGTTCTACAAGTAAGACCAGCGGTTTTTCTCTGATTTATTCTTGATAAAATCACGTGTCTGGAAGCAGCACTGACTCCTCAGGCTTTCCTGACTTTGTCCTCAAATCAGCTTGGTTTCACCTCATTCCTTGTTTCCCTTGGAAGGCGCTTTGACCCAGCCCTGCAGTTCTTGTACAAGAAGGTGGGGGACAGCCGGGCGCTGGGCAGGATCCACCGGATATCCACCATCAGCAGCCTCTATCCAGCAGCCTCTCTGAGCCTCCTGAAAGCCTCAGGTACCCAGCAGGTTCCTGCTGAAGAGTCTGGGCTTGACTCAGAGTCATGGTTTGGGTGGGAAAGGACCTTAAAGCTCATCTGTTCCATGCCCTGCCATGGACAGAGACACCTTCCACCAGACCAGGTTGATCCAAAACCTGTGCAGCCCATCCTGAAAATGTCGCTTGCCCTGTGTTCTGTGGGAATTCCCTGAGTTTGTATAGCCTTAAGATCCATGGGGAGGGGTGTTTTTTGAGGAGTGTTTTTTTTACCAAACTTAATTTCCATGCATTTTTTTTTGTCCCTTTAGTATTAGTTTCTTCACTGTGGGGGCTTTTTATACCATCTCCGTGCAGTTCAGAAATGTACATAGGCTGTGGGTTTCAGTGTGGAGACCTTAATGCCCAGTTTTGGTTCTTCCAGGTGGAATTTTTTACAACGCTGCCGTGCATGACATAGATATTATCAGTTTGTTGTTGGGAGAGGGTGTGCCAGATACAATATTTTCCCTGGGCCATGCCTTCTGTGCAGGTAAGAGTGAGTCTTTTGATGGTTTATTGGGTACCTCTGGATTTCAGTGTTAAAACTGGGAAGGAGGGAACGAGAGCATGATAGCCATGACGATTGTTCCATCATGGAGCAGTTGAATAAACAGGCTGGTGAAACAGAAGGCAGGTTCCTCCGGGGTGTTTGGTGAGGATCTCTGATTCTGGTGAATCTCCTGCTGATGTGAAGCAGTTGCTATGGAGTTATCATTGAACATTACTCTGAAGGACACCAGGTTTGGAACCAGAGTGCAGAAAATACTGAGCTAAGGTTTGAGCTCACAAGAATGTAGATGAAATGTTCGTTCTCTGCTTTCTCTGGCCCTTCCCTGTGGATCCCAGCACAAAGCTGTGCGTTTGCTCTGGGTCATGTTGGGCTGACGTGCACGCTCTGGGTTACCACACTCATTTAAATGAACCGTAAAAGGTGGAAGCTGCCATTTTTTAAATGGAAATGCAGAGTTTTAATTAAGGTAATTGCAGCAGCTGCCAAGCTTGGCTGGCTGGGGTGAGGAGGGGCAGGATGCAACGCCCTCCTCCATGGCACAGCATTGAAATGCAGCGAACAAGAGCCCTCCAGGAGGGTTCTGTACCCTCTGCCTCGCTCCAGCAACGTGCTGGAAGTTGCCTGATCCTGGAAGCAGAGGTGGGTGCCCTCGTTAGGGAGAGCTGCAGGCTGGGAAGGTGGGGTTGGGCCTGGAGCTGTGTGTTCCTGCAGAGCTGCCTGTGTTCCACTAGGAATGCTGGTGAAGCAGCTGGAGTGCTGTCACCAGTGCGTCCTGTGGGAAGGTGTCACGAAGCCAGCATCACCTCCCGAAGGAAGAGGAGCAGCTTGTAGCTGTAGAACGTGATGGTTTGCTGTTCCTGGGGTGAGCCAGGCCTGTTTTGTCCCCAGACATGGGCTGCCTGAGGGACGTGGACACGGTCACCATCAGCATGAAGTTCCCCAGTGGAGCCATTGTCACTCTGGATGTCAGCCAGCACTGCACCAGGAGCTGTGACCAGCGGCTGGAGGTGGGGTCCTGCTGCTCAGTCAAGTCTGTTTTGACTCCACAGCCCAGCACAAGTTTTCCTTTCTGAGTGTGCCTGCAGCACATTTCCCAAAACCCCTCTATGATGAAACCACAGAATCACTGAGGTTGGAAAAAACCTCCAGGATCATCGAATCCAACCTGTGACCAATCCCCACCTTGTCACTCAGAGCAGAGCTGTTTGTTGGGCTGTTGCCTCAGCAGCAGTGGCTTCTTGGCCTTTTTCAATCTACAATCCACCTTCTCTTCTCTCACCCAATTTTTCCCTCTGTTCCATGCATTCTGTGGTGGTATGAGCTGCATGAATCATAGCTGAGCAGGAGCTGGTGTCAGCTCTCCAGAGGCTGAATTGTTGCACATTTCCTTTGTCCTTTCCAGGGTGGTTTCAGCTGTGTAGCAGGAGTCCAGCATCCTAAAGGGGAAGAAAAGTGTAAATTCCTACAGTCATGAATAATTACAGCTATGGGGGCTGGTCCTGGGGAGGAATTTCTGTTAAACACTTAGAAAAGGGGCTTTGCTGAGGTGAGGTATCACACGGGTGGAAGCCACTGTACTACAGCACATCCATGGTGTTTCTGTCATGCCTGAGCTGTACCAGGGCTGGGGCAGGTGTGACTCCTCATTTCAGACCTTTCATCTTGGTTTTACAAACCAGGGCTTCTCTAACCTGGCCAGGTGTGTGAGATCGAAAGTGTGGTAACTTAAAAATGTTCTTTCTTCCCTGTTTTGCTCCTTCCCTCAGGTTCACGGGTCTCAAGGGACGTTAAGGGTGGACAACCAGAACCCCCTGGGCATCACAGAGCACGGGACTTCGGTGTCCATCTGTCCCCAAACCCAAGCTGAGCGCTACAGAGATGCATACAGGGGGCTCTTCCAGCACTTCCTGAGAACCCTGAAAGGTGGGACAAGGCTTAAATTAATGGCTGGTGTTCCTTTGGATTGGCTTTGTTGGGGGATGCACTGTGTCAGGTCATGGAGATGGGTGGGGGATGATGATCTGAAACTCTGTGCTGGGAAGAAATGAGAGTTGAGAGGGGAAATTGCCTTGGACCTTACTGTCCTTTGTGATGAAAGCTGTTTGTGAGAGCCAGGAGACCCTCACCTGGGGTCCTGGCTGCCCAGAAGGGATAAAAATCACAGAATCATGGAGCGGGTTGGGTAGGAAGAGGCTTTGAAGATGATCTAGTCCAAGTGATTTTTCTCCAACAGTATTTCAGTTGTTGTGGCTGCATTGACAGGGCAGGAGGAGGGTGCTGGAATGTTTTGAATCCTGCGGCCCCACTGCCAGGAGCTGCTGTGGTGGGATCTGTGCTCCCAGGGGACCACAGGTTCCATGCAGTGCTTTGTTCCTGTCCCGCAGGCCAGGAGCCTCCTGTGGTCACCAAGGAGCAGCTCCTCTGCACGATCCAGGTTGCTGCAGCAGCCGAGCAGTCCTGGAGGAACGGCTCTGCCGTGGACTTGCGCAGCGGTGCCACGGATCCTGCTGGAGCCAAGGCTGAGGTTGTGTGACAGCCACTCAGCTGGGGCACGGGCAGGAATTCCCACCTAGTGGCCTCTACATAAGCCTGGATGGCGGTTTTGGTGTTCCCACTGGGAATGCCCAGCAGACAGAGGCACTTCTGAACCAGGAGCACTTGGTGCTGGGGCGGTGCAGGGTTCCTACCACATCAGCCAGAGCCTGCAAGAAATTCCGTGTGGTTTCATCCAGGTGGCTTTTCTTCCTGGAGAGTGCTGCTGGCCACAGAGCTCTGTTTTCCTGGGAGAAGAGTGATGCTCCTCGGGCCAGGCAGGGTGGTGTAGGACCACCGACAGCTGGGATGAGGGAGAAGTCTCCCCTTGGAGAGGGAACAGCCGCTGCCTGCCTGGAGGAGAAGTCACAAGCGGGTGCCTTCCCAGCAGTGCCACAAGTGAGGTGATGTAGTGCTCAAAAAACCACAGGAACATCTGGTCTGTGAGTATGTTTAGATTGGATATATGGAAGAAATTCTTCCCTTTGAGGTGGTGAGGGGCTGGAATGGATTTCCCAGAGAAGCTGTGGCTGCCCCATCCCTGGAAGCGTTCAAGGCCAGGTTGGACGGGACTTGGAGCAAGCTGGGATGGTGGAAGATGTCCCTGCCCATGGCAGGGGCTGGGATGGGATGAGCTTTAAGGTTCCTTACAAACAAACCAGTCTGGGATTCCATGATCCTGTTTGGGACACAGACCCCAGCAGAAAGCAGAGCTGCAGGCCAGTTCAGTGTCTCTGCCAGGAGCTTTGGACCTTTTTCCTGTGTGGAGCTCTCTGCAGGAACTCTGACTGTTCTTGTCTGGCTGTCACATGCCAGTTTTCAACATCTTTTGAAACCTTTTTTTTTGTATTTTTATTGAATTACAACAACATTCTTGACTTCTTCCATTTCAAGGCATTAGTTTATAAACTTCTTGCAAGAGCCTTTAGTTCAATCAATTTCCAATTCCTACCTATGGAATATATACTCCTAAAACTAGAAATAGTGGTGACATTTGTGTTCTCTTTGGGAAATTGTTTTTAACAGTGTAATTTTTCAAGCTCAGAAAAACTGCATCTTAATGGTTGTTCTCCATTTCATTCACTATTTTTTAGCCATTTATTGAGGGGAAAAAAAAGTCTTATGTATCCAGAAGCAGTCTTTTGCCTCCCTGTACTCGCTGTAGCAGTTTAATACTCAATGGTGGGTTTATTTTTCATTTTGGTAGCTTCAGGCCCTTTGAGGTCCTACAGGTGAAGGTTTACTGTAGGTTAGGAGGGCACTTTCTGTCCAATTTTAATTGCCAGATGCAGCAATTCCCACATGTGCTTTTATTGTGTTACCAAAAAAAAAAAAAAAACGAAACAAAACAAATGAGAAACCACAGCTATAAAAATAACACATTTTCCAAAGATAACATTACAAAAAATACAATTCCTACCACAGAGTGATCCATTAATACTGCCGGGAACAGCCCCGGGAACGCTGGAAATGTGAGTGGTTGTTGCAAAAGCTTTAAAGCATTAAAGTGCTTTGCTGAGCCGTTTCCTGGGGACAAAGGTTCACTGTCAGCCACGCCAGGGGAGTTCCCAATCCCAAAGGAGTCAGGTTCCCAATCCCTGTGGTGAGAGGGGTGGGATGGCCTCGGGGATGCTGACAGCGCCTGCAGCTCACCAGTACCCGAGGGACAGAGGGACAGGAGGCCACCTGTGTGTGCTGAGGGCTCGGAGCTGCTGTGGGACACAGACAGGGCCTTGGAGGAGGGTCCTGAGCCCAGGGCTGCGGGTGCAGCACCTCCAGTGGTCACACTCCTGTCCCCCTTGGAGAGGGAACAGCCACTGCCTGCCTGGAGGAGAAGTCGCATCTCAGGTGAGCCCTGGTGGCACCTGAGCTGTTCTGCTCTTGCTTAGAGGGGCCAGGGCTTTGGGAAGAGTATCCAGCCCCTTCCCCAGCCTGGGGGTGAGGGGAAGCAGGTGCAGGGCTGCCTTTGGAGGCCTCCAGAGGGAGAGTGCAGCAGCGGGAACGTGCTGGGTGGCATCACCTCTGTGCAGGTTCCCTCAGGCTGCCCAAAATCTCGAGTGACCCAGGGCTGAGGGGGCAGATGCAGCAGCTCCCTGCCCTCCCTCCCACAGCGACAGCTCCTGTGACTTCCAGTGCCTTTCCGAGACCTGTTGTGGGACATTGCCTTCCCAAATGTGTAGGGAATAAACATTCAGGGAGGGAACACACCTCTTTGTGTCCTTGCTTTCTGTGAAGGCTTTTTTCCCTGTCTGAATCAACAGAGAAATTACAGCTGAGAAAAATGACCACGAACAGAAGAGAATTGGGCAGTCAGTCCATGCTGTGCTCCAAAAAGATGGAATTTACACCATGGCATTCCAGCTTGTCAGGTCTGACCTGTCAACAAAACTCCCCAAGGGAGCAGGGAGGGATTATCCAGACCTCTGACTTCCCAGGACAATCACTGGCTTTCCCCCTCTTCCACAACTGCATGCAAGAGACGCAGAGGAGGAAAAAAACTTGAGTTTTGAATAGATAAGGCTGAAGACAGGATTCTCTGCATGTTTACATGCTACAACATGAAATTAATTTACTTGACACTACGGTGTCTCAGGAGTCAGTATCAATTTTTATAGTTTACATGAAAATAAATCTTTCTCTCTCCTTACAGCACAACGAGTTTACTGTATGTACATTCTGCTTATATACACCAACCTTTGAGTACAAGAACACATTGGGAATGGACAAACAGGGTCTTCCTGGCTCTACAGAGGGCTGAGGGAAGGGGTGCGTTTGGCAGTCCATGGAAAAGCAGGATGTGGCTTCACACCAGTCCCTGGCGATGCCTGCACGGGTCAGGGCTGGGTCTGTGTTGCAGTGACAAAGCCCTCTCAGTTTGGGACACATGGACAACACAGACGGTGAGCAGGGATGAGAAAAACGTGTCGTCCTTACACCGCTGGATGCAGGGATGCTCCAGGAAAACACAAACCAGCCAGTGCCTCCTGTGCCACAGGCAGGCACAAATCCTGCTCCGGCTGCTGAGCTGGCTCACCTGCCCTCCTCCTTTTCTTCTTCTTCCTCCTCCTCACCTCCAGTTTCCTCTCCAGGGCAGACACCTCCTGCCTGGCTCAGGGCCTGCAGTTCCCCCGGATAACAAAATGAAACTCCTCCAGGTGCCCAAGGCTGCAAATACATTTCAAGGGGGGGTTGTCACCCCGCTGGCGTCTCGCTGCCACCCCTGGAGCCCCTCAGTTGATCTCTCCCTCCGTGAACTCCTCCTTTATGGACTGTTTGCGGGATTTGCAGTCCGGGAGGTCGAAGCCGAAGTCGGCCCAGTCGTCGGCCGCGCCGCGGTTGGGGATGGTGATGGTGTGGCGCACGCGGAAGTGCACGGCCTCCATCACCCGCTGCCGCTGCAGCTCGCCCGAGCTGCCGATGGAGATGGTGGAGGCGTTGCTGCTGGAGCGGATCAGCTGCTGGGCCCCGTAGTCGTGGCTCTGCTTCAGCTCCTGCAGACCCCGCCAGATGATCATCCGGTACTGCTCCGGGATCTTCAGTGCTCCGAGATCCTGCAAGGACAGCACGGCTGAGGCACGGCCGGCAGAGGTGGGACTGTACAGCAGGACAGAGCCCTGGACCCCCAGGTCACGCTTTTGGGGAGACACGTGGGCACGATGCCCAATGGAGCGGGGCTGGACCTCCCACCATGGCCGTGGGCACATCATCCCCTGGGTTATTTGTAACCCAGTTACTCAACCACAGCTTTGCAGGTTGGAGACTTTTTGCTGTTGTTTTGGGAGGGGTTCACATCAAACAGATGTGGAAATGGGAGGGAAGGAAGGGATAATTCCTCCTGGACACAGGTTTCAGAGCAGCATGCGGAGCATCCTTGTGCCTGTGCACTTGGGACGGCCTCTGCTCTGGTCCTGGCCCGGGAGGCTGGAGCAGCACCTGCCTCGAGCACTGAGGTGGGTGACACCAGGACAGGTGGGTGACCTCGGGCTGGGGACCTGTGCCAGGACACACGCCAGCACAGCGGGGAGCTGCCAGGGATCCATGTTAATGCCAACACAGAGACTCACGGGAGCGTTAACTGGAGCAGACAGCGAGTATGCAATTAGTAGCTACAAATGCCAACTCAGACACACAGCTCTGCCCTGACACAAGTTTTGGCCATTCCTAAACGTTTCCTTGGACAGCTGACAGACGGTTGTGGAGTTAGTTCAGCAAGTGGTCCAAAACCAGGCTCAGGTTACACAACTGGCCCCAGCCACCAGTGACAAATCATCATCTCTTCCGCAGGATGTTGTAAGCTGCCAGGTAGAGACACTGCTACACCTGCCTGGGGCAAAACGGGGTCGGGCAGGAGCTCTGTGGCAGCCAAAACACCAGCTCCAGGATTTACAGGGCTTGCCACGGCTCAAAGGGGTCAGGATTATTTTTTGGTTTTGCTTTTTTGTTCCCCTGGCAGACTGGGGAAGCCCTGCCTCCGGTGCCACCCCTGGTACCAGCACCACAGTGTGGCAGCAGCAGAGGCTGATGCTCTGGGCACACACAGGTATTTCCAGCATCCCCACCATGCTTTTTCTGACAGCTTTTGCCTGACCTGGGCTATTTCATTCCAGACTTCCCTTAATAAAAATGCCCTGGGCTCAACTCCCTTATTTCAGCCTCTTTCACCTTAAAGATTAGCAGGGGAAGAGGTGAGACCAGATTAAACCTCCCTGAGCTGCAGTGGGGTATCCCTGCTGGCTCCATGGGATTTGGGGTGTTCCACTGAGCACCTCAGCTGTGTTCTCTGTGTTAGGTGGAAAATCTCCCTGACCTCTGGCCCGGGGATCTTTCATCTCTTTTTTCTGAGAATCTGGAGGAAGCGGTTGAGACTGGTTGTGGTTTTTTGGGACTGGTTGTGATTTTCACCAAGGCCTGAGCCATAGGTACCTCCTATATCAAGGGGCAAGAATGACAGGCATCAAACCTGGACAGACATGTTCTGTGTGAGGGGTTGGGGCACAGGTTTCCCTTCCTCCAAAACAGTTTTGGTTTTGCTTTTCAGACCAACAGCTGCTGGAAACAAGTGGTAAGAACAGATCTCCCCAAAGCATTTACCTCTATGGATAGGTTCTGCAGGTGGTAAATATTCTGTAACCCTTGTGAGGTGAAATAGTCGATGCAGTTTGGACACCCCAATCCTGTTAAAAAACTGCAGAGAAAGTTTGGAAAATAAAGTGGCATTAAGTTCTCATGAACAACAGCTGTGTCCCATCTCTGCGGGACAGACCGTGTTGGGGGGGGATGTGGAGAGCTCCATGGGTGGGACCTCCACTGCCACTAAGGTCAAAGCAAAGTGTGGGGTTATGTTCACTCCTAAAACTACAGGTGTTTTTCCCCTGATTGTCTGAGATTTTGGCTAAGGAATTCATAATATGAGGGAGCTCAAGCTACTGGGGAGGGGGATCAGGGCATGCCCTGGGCTCGGCCCTATGCAGATGCTGGCCCAAAACATCCGTGGTCTTTTTAAAGGCCAAAACATTAAAAACCTGCAGAGCTGTTAATGTATTCCTGATGGAAATTAGCCACATGGACCCATTTCCAAGCATTGCTGGAAGGAAGAGGAAGGGGGAAGCTCACAAAGTTATGTGCCATTGAACATGTAGGACAACACTCTCTTTTGGGTGTTCTTAATTTCTAATTGATATGGGATGGATTCCCAGGGAGGTTTATGAGGGCAGTGGGGGTTTCTGCCTGATTGGTAGCTGGGCTTTGGTTGCTGAGGTGAGAGGGACAGTCTGTGATTTCGGAGCAGTGATTTCTCAGTTGGGGCCAGTGGCCAGTTGACCAGTTGCCAGACAGATGGGAAGGTTAGAGCGAGGGACACAGCAAGGAGCAGAGGACAAGACAGACAGGACACCGGGTGCCTCCCCTACCTGACGAGGCTGGGGTCGGGGTTGTAGGGCGGCGGGGGGGTGCAGTGTGACCCGGACACCATGGACTGGGACGAGTGGCCCCCGTTCATCTCTCCATTGGGCTGCATGGGGTGGCTGTTCAGCATTCCGGGTCCTGGGCAGTGGCAACAAACGCACCCATCAGACACCACCCAGACCTGATAACCCCGCACTCGTGGGCAGGGAGAGCCCTCTGCTCGGCCCAGCACTGGAGGACGTACCCATGGGGCCCAGGCTGGGTGCAGAGCTGGAGCCGTGCTGGGCTGGCTGCCCCACCAGCTGGTTCACAGAGGGCAGCTTGTTGATTCCCCCGCCGTGGACTTTGTTCATGGGGGAAAGGACGGGGCCGTAGGAGGAAGGTGTCTGCAGCTGGCTCCTGTTTGGGGAGGGAACACATTGGTCCGACTGGGGTGAGTGGGATGGAGCTCCCCTCCAGCCCATCAGGCCACAGAGCCCTGGACGCTCAGGGGCTGTGGGGGTCTCCAGGGGCTGTGGGGGTCTGGGGGACTGTAGAGGTCTCAAGGGCTGTGGTTGACTCAGGAACTGCAGTGGTCTCAGGAGCTAAAGGGGTCTCGAGGGGCTACAGGGCTCTGGGGGACTGTGGGGGTCTCAGTGACTGCGGGGATCTTAGGGACCATGGGGGTCTCAATGACGGCAGAGGTCTCAAGGACCGTGGGGGTTCTCAAGGGGCTGCGGGGGTCTCAGGGGCTGCAGGGGCCTGGGGGACT
>VZTG01002650.1:29745-46943 GCA_013397845.1 Melanocharis versteri | reverse complement strand
GAGCTGCTGCTGCTGCTGCCGGTAGGAATCCACCAGCTGCTGTGGGACCAGCTCCACCAGCTCCAGGCTCTCCTTTATCTTCATCAGGATCTCAAAGTTCTCCCGGCCTCGCACCTGGAGGAGGGAAAAAGACCAGAACTTTGCTTTATTCCTGTCCCACCTGGTCGATTCCTCATGCTCCCTTTTTTCCAGACAGACTCTCTCTGTGGCCAGGAACTGTTTGAGATGCAGGAATCCCTTGGACATGTGCGTCCATGGACGCTTTTGCTCCTATTCCCAAGGCCCCTGTTGTCCTACAGGAGCCTGTGCAGCCCCAACCTGCCCGACATCCCCTCCCCAAGATGCTTCTGGCAGAGGGGATGGTGCCACCACCATCCCAAGCTGACTTCTGACCCTGCTGCAGCTCACCCACACTTACAGGCACGTAGTACATCTCCTCGTCCCCGTGCCTCCGTTTCTTAATGCCAGCGCCCAGCGCTGGGATGCCCTGGGGGCTCTGCTTGAACGCTGGAAAAGAGAGGGGGAGAGAATTGGCGGAGTCCTGGGAGACAGGACATGGCAGGGAGCACCTCAAGCCGTGCAGGATGCTAAAACCATCCCCTTGGGGCCTGGCATGGGAGTGTCCCTTTGTTATTGTCAATAATGAATAAATGTATCTGGCCATGAGAGCCGTGCACAGGCATCTTTGGGCTCTACAAGGAGAGGAGCGGAGTCCGACTCGTGAGACTTCAGATTTACTGCAGAAAGGTCGAAGCATCATCCCTGAGTGTGGATTTGAGCCCAGACTCCAGGAGCGCAGGGATTTCGGATGCCCTGAGCCCCCACCCCTGTCAGGGGACTCACTGCGCTTGTTGGCGTTGCCGTTCTTGGCCGCGCTCTCGTTCAGCGCTTGCTGCTCTCGGAAATGATCCTCGTCGGCTTTCCGATCCCTGCCGGGACAGGCACAGATCCGCCCCTCGAAGGATCTCCTCCCCAGGACCTGGCCGCTGGGAGAACAGAGCAATCAGTGGCCCCGCTTCCCCGCGGGAAGGGCACTGGGAGCCAGCCCACGCAGAAACCAGAGCAGCGACCCTCAGGGAGCAGCGGAGCCCCTCAGCAGCTGGCTCCCGGGGCAGAGGAAGGCTCCAGCTGCCGGGCTGGGTCCCTGGTCCCTCCGTGCCAGCCCTTTCCCAAGCTGGCAGAGGGGAGCATTCCTGAGCAGCGAGCTGGGGCTGCCCCATCCCGTGCCCTGGGGCTGCTCCCCGCGGGGGAGGGTTCCTTCCCCAGCCCTCCCGCAGTGCGAGGGATGCCCATCCCTGCTCCCGCAGCCACTCACTCTCTCGTCTCCAGCGTGATGATGATGAGGATGGGCCTCCTGTTCATCCCTCCCACGCAGCTGCTGTTGCACATGAAGTTGTACAGGATGGTGGTGAACTCGGTCCCCACCTGCCCGGGAGGGGAGAGCAGGTGCTGAGCGGGGACTGGTGGGGGAGGCAGGCTGGGATCCCCGGGGAGTGAAGAAGAGGAGGGGAGGAAGGCTGGCATCCCCCAGGAGCGAAGAAGAGGAGGGGAGGCAGGCTGAGATTCCCAGGAGTGAAGAATCAGGGCTGGACCCTCCAGCCTGGGGCTGGTGCCTTGGCAGGATGAGTAGGGGAACACGGGGGATGGTGTGGGGATGGTCCCAGCTGGAAAGAGGGGACTGTACAAGGACTTTGGGGGCACCCAGGGCAGGACTGGAGTGGATTTCCCGTTACACTCCACTTCCCATGGCCAGGCTGCTCTGGGATGAATCAGAGCAGGGAGCTGCAGGTGCTGCAATGTAGCTGCCACTGGTGCCAGGGGTGACCACAGGGTGTCTTAGGTGTACCAGGGCAAGGGGGACATTGGGCCAAGCAGCCCAAACCATGGAGGCAGGGGCTGGTCCTTGCCCCACCGTGAGCAGCCAGGTACCTGCGGGGGCTCGTAGGGCACCATCACGCTCTGCCGTCCCGTCACCGGGTCATCCACGTACTGGGACAGGTTGTTGCCTTCCACCCGGATGAGGTGGCTGGCAGGGGCTGACTGGCCTGCAAGGCAAACCTCCAGTCAGAGCCACGGCTGCCCAGGACGCTCGTCCTGTGCACACGAGGGCTGTGACACACGGGACGTGCAGCCCCCCCGGCCGTGGGGACAGCTCGGAGCCCTCACCGTCATTGAAATCACGGCCCAGCTCGTGGTTGGGGCAGCGTTTCACCACCTCGGTGACGTGCTCCGCCTTCTTGTAGACGGGCATGGCCCGGATGATGGTGCCCGGGGGCGGCGAGGTGGACACCTTGATCTGGATGGGGCATGTCTTGGCGATCTGACAGTAGAGCTTCTTCAGCAGCGGGGAGTACTGGAAAAGAGGAGACATCCCTCAGGTGAGCATCACTGGTGGGGTGGAGGGTGCTCCTCTGGCCTCTCTCAGCTTCCTCCGCTGCTCTGGTGTAAAGGCAGGGCTTCCTTCTCTTTCCTTTCCCCTGGAAATATTGAAATCTGATAATTTCACCCACACTATGTAGTATCTGCTTTCCACGTAAACCAGCCACCTCCTGGCGCAGGGAAGGGTGCAGAGCAGGGTACCACTGCCCTGAGACAGAGGGAATCTCACTGAAAATCAGCAAAACCCTCGTTCGTGCATCACTCAGTCTGTTTTGGAAACATTCCGAAGCCTGTTCTCACACACGGCTCCTGACCAAGGGTTGGGAGCACTGAGGGCACTGACGCACCACATCCTGAGGAAATCGTGCTTGATGTCATTAGCAGTGTCACAGCTGATCAGGCAGGACCTGGGACCTTAATTCCGACACAGATGGGTTTGTCCTGATCCTGACTCAATCCTTTGCAGCAGCAGTGGTTCATGGAGGGGACGGGGTGAGGGTGTGATGGGGACCACTGCCCGGGCTGGCCATGGCAGGAGGATGCTCTGTGGCAGCTGGAGGCACTGCCCACAGTCATTCCTGAGTAGAAAACGGTTTGTGGCCACCAAATTCCTCCCCGTGAAGGCACAGTGGCGTTTGCTCAGTGGCAAACTTCTCTCACAAGGCCCTCGTATGGGGGAAGCTGCAGGGGCTTCCCGTGTGTCCCTCCAGAGCAGGGCTGGCAAAGGAGAGCCTGTCCTTCACCTTCCAGGAACTGCCCAGGTGTGGGGATGTGCAATTCCCTTCCAGCTCAGCCGTGCCATGCTGTTTTCCATCTCGCAAGGAATGTGTTTGCTATACACCAGCCCACCCCTGTGCTCGGAGCAGCCCGTCCCTGCATGGCAGGGCATGTTCCCGCTCCAGGTATTTTATCTCATCCCCACAACACAGCGCCCGGTGCCAAAAAAATACCACCGTGCAGAGAGCGTTTGTGGGGATGTTAAAGCTTGTCCCGAGCCATCCAAATACAGGTGTGCCAACGGGAGGCTCTGCTCTCCCGGTGCGGGGTGGCTCCTGAGCTGGGGCTGCCCAAAACGGGGGCTCAGCACAGGGCTGGAGGGTGCTCAGGGGCTGGCAGTGGTGGCTCAGTCCCCACTTTTCCTGGCCATGAGCATGTCCCAGTGCAGCTGTGCATCAGGCAGGAAGGATCTGTGTGTTCCAGTCCCGCTGCCCTGGCTGCAGGAGCGGATCTGCCAGTGGCTGAGCGAGGTGCTCCCACCACCAGGACTGGGACAGGGCAAGCAAGATAAACCATTTCCAGGTTTGTCTCGTTTAGGTGGTCTCTGGGGAAGTTCTGGGAAGACATAAAGGGCAGAGGCTCTGCCAAGGCGAACAGCAGCAGCTCCTGCAGCTCCTCCAGCACTGCACTGCTGGTGGCCAGCAGCAGGTACCAGCTCCTGGAGGCTCAGCTGGGTGCCCTGGGTGTCCCGAGATCAGAACCTGCTCAGTGTTGGGGGGAGCAGGGAGATCCTGTGGCCACTGGAGGGTGGTGACTGAGAGCTGTAACATGAACTTGAACCTGACAACAAGAATTAATCCTTCTTTTTGTAAGCACTTGGATCTGCCCAACAAGAGAGGATGCTTGGAAACACCTACTGAAATCCCCAAATTTTGCACTCATACCGGATGATGCTGACTACACCTTGACTCCATGGCTGGGTTAGCTTCCTGGGTGTGATCCTGCATCCCCAGCAGGGATTCTCCGGGATCAGGCCTGAGCTGGAAGTGAGGGCTCCACTCACAATGTGGTGACTCCGCTCTGCCTGGCCGGAGAGGAAACTCCCACGTGGCTACAGCCCACGGAACCCACTTGCCCACCATGATGGGGTTTAACACCCTCGTTTAGAGGAGCCACCATGGCAAAACAAGGGTTATTTGGAGGGGGCTCTTCCTTGCCAGGTGTTAAAATACTGACAACTCCTGTCAAAGGATCTTTTCATGTAGACATTCCCGGGCAGCCCTCAACATGCCTGGGAACTATAACTGCTCTGGAAGAGCAGAGGTGCATTATGGCAAGTTCTTTGGTAACAAATTCTCTCATTATACCATGTTATGACATGGATAAATCTCTGTTAAATAGCAGAGTGATGCCCTGCAGGGGGAAGGCGGCCGCTCCGCGCAGACTTGCCTCCGCTGATAACCTTATCGTGTCCCAACAGCTCCAGGATCGCCTTCAAAGATCCCTCCACAATAACAAACTACTCTTTTAAGGAGCTCCCCGCTGATAATTCTGGGCAAGAGAAGTCCAGGCTGTGCCCTGGGCGGCCGCGCTCCTGACTCCTCTCAGTGTGGAGCCGTCCTGTGCCGGGTCTCCAGCCGCAGCCAGGGCTGAGCGCTCCCGGTCCCGCAGACCCAGGCTGCTCATGGCCACCAGGACAACCAGCACTGTGTTTTTGGGATCCCAGGAGGTTCTGCATCCCCACTTGTGCTGCATCCCCAGCTTGGCAACGCACACTCTCTGTAGGGGACAGCAAAACCTGCACTGAGCAGAGTGTCCCTGCGCAGCCCCCTCTCTCCTCCGTTACCTGTATTTGATAATTATCTGCACGTCTCTGCCGGGCTGTGCTGCATCACCCGAGGCCCTGGTGCCTCCCAGCACAGCCATACCCTGCACAGCACCCTGCAGGGACCACAGGCACCACGTGCTCCTCAAGTGTGAGGTGAGGCAGTGGCAGAGCAGAAGACAGATCAAAATGCTGGGATCTAACCCAGACCAGCACGGCCGCCTCGCTGCCTCGGCTCTCTGTGTGCCACGGCCGTGTTCCTGCCACCTGCGCTGGGGGAACCTCGGTCTGCTCACCCACATCCTCTCCACTCTGCAGTGTTCGGACAAACTGACCTCTCAGGACCGGCCACACGTGGCAGCTGCACCACAGCCAAAGCTCAGGTCACTTGAGCTGTGGCCAGCTTGCTGCCGGGCATAGGAACAACATTTTGGGGCACCTGAACACCTTCCTGGCATGTCCAGACCTCAGCTCCAGGATTCCTTTCAGACCTACAAAGGAGCCAGGGTATGTTCCACCCTGGGCATCTCCTGCCTGTGTCTCCAGACCCTGCACTGCCCTGGGGACTGCTGGTGTCTGTCTCCGTGCTTACATTAGGACTCAGGTCATCTCTGCTCCTGGAAAACATCAGCGAGTGTCTGTTATTGGATGTCACCGTGTGTTTGAGGAACACAAATGGATCCTGTGGCTTGTGGGTGCTGGGTTGCTCGAACCAGCACAGAGCAGCAGCAGCACTGACAGTCTCCCTGGAGCCTGTGGAACACACAGAACCTGTATTCCTCTGGGATTTCCTGCAGCTTCCAGTGTCGCCCTCGACTTCTGGGCTGGTGCTGTGATGCCAGCTCTGTCTCTGTCCCTTCCCTGCCACTGCTGTCTGTCCAGAGCACTAGGAATAAGCCAAAAAATGGAAAAACCAAATTATTTAACCCCTAGCAGCCTGTCAGCTCTAAGCTCTGTTTCCCCGAGAGCTTGGTACCACAAAGGGTCTTTGGATGTGTTTGAAACGCAGCTGCTCTTTGGGTGAGATGAGACCATGCTGCACCACTGCCGGATGGAACAGGACATAAACCAGTCACCCCATGGTGCCACTGGCCACTGTGAGCCTTCACCAGGGTCATCCTGGTGCTGCTGCCCCAAGGAGATGTTCTGGACACCACAAGATCCCACCGAGGGAATGCTCCACAATGGCTCGTGGATGCAGCGTTGACGTCGAGTCTCAGCATCCATCACTGCCCGCCCTGAGAGAGGACCAGGACCTGGCTCCAGAGGCCACCACTGCTCAGCCCCAGGGCTGCCTCCCCACACAGGGAATGAGCAGGCAGAGGTGGTTTTCCCCATGGATGCTGACAGCCTCACACCAAGAATAACCTGGATCCTCTGCCTGGAAAGACCTCCTGGTGAAGTCCATCTCACCCGGCCCTCCCTGGGCAGCAGAACCGCTAGGAGGATGTGTCCCAACAGATTTGGAGCTGATAAAATCTTATTTATCTTCAACTGTTGACACCGAAGCGTCTAGACTTGCCTGTTGGGGAAGGCGCAGCCAAGGCCTCCTTTCCCTCTAGAAGGAAATGATTTGCTCAACAATTGCTTTTTCCACAAATCCTCCCCCCCAGCTCCCCACCAGCCGCCTCCTCCTCCTCCTCTTCTCCTACATTCCAGGCTTCTCATTAGCTTTACTCGAGACGTGTCCAGGACTGCAGTCAATGGATCCCCAATAAAGCCACTGGCCTGGCAAGGCAGAGAGAAGAAAAGTGCCGCCTCCGGCTGCTAATTTCCTTGCACTCCCCAGCAAGCAGCTGCGGAGCTGCATCCTGGGACAGGTTGGGGCAGATCGCAGCCGAGAGGTGATAATAACGTGTCTGTCATCTTCCCCAGACATGTAGCATCTTGCAAACCGCAAATACCGTTAACCGGCTCGGACGAATCTGTTACGACAGATCCTGGAAGACGTGCCGGCGGCACAGCTAATTTTTTTTTTTTCTCCGTCTAATTTTTTTTTAATAACCATTTTTTAATCACCGGCCTGTAAACTCCTCACTGAGCTGGAAATTCCTCCCCAAGCTACTTTGTTGCTCATTTACTACGAGCCAGGTTTGAGTATGGCTGGTGCCTGAGAGGAGAGGGGAGGGTCCAGCAAGGCCTGAGGTACCTGTCCAGCACACAGGTGAGCTGGACACTGGGAATACTGCATTGGGGATGGCTGTGAGAGATACCTTGGTACCCTGTGCCTCCAGTCCCTGCACTGCAGCAGTGATGGATCAGGGTGATGGCCATAAGTGATACCCCAAAACTCATCCCCCTGTGCCTCCAGTCCCTGCACTGCAGCAGTGATGGATCAGGGTGATGGCCATAAGTGATACCCCAAAACTCATCCCCCTGTGCCTCCAGTCCCTGCACTGCAGCAGTGATGGATCAGGGTGATGGCCATAAGTGATACCCCAAAACTCATCCCCCTGTGCCTCCAGTCCCTGCACTGCAGCAGTGATGGATCAGGGTGATGGCCATAAGTGATACCCCAAAACTCATCCCCCTGTGCCTCCAGTCCCTGCACTGCAGCAGTGATGGATCAGGGTGATGGCCATAAGTGATACCCCAAAACTCATCCCCCTGTGCCTCCAGTCCCTGCACTGCAGCAGTGATGGATCAGGGTGATGGCCATAAGTGATACCCCAAAACTCATCCCCCTGTGCCTCCAGTCCCTGCACTGCAGCAGTGATGGATCAGGGTGATGGCCATAAGTGNGATACCCCAAAGCTCATCTCCCTGTGCCTCCAGTCCCTGCACTGCAGCAGTGATGAATGGGGGTGATGGCCATAAAGGGATGCCCCAAAATTCATCTCCCTGTGCCTCCAGTCCCTGCACTGCAGCAGTGATGGATGGGGGTTATGGCCATAAGGGGTACCCCAAAGCTCATCTCCCTGTGCTTCTAGTCCCTGCACTGCAGCAGTGATAGATCTGGGTGATGGCCATAAAGGGATACCCCAAAGCTCATCTCCCTGTGCCTCCAGTCCCTGCACCACAGCAGTGATGGATGGGGTGATGGCCACAAGGGATGCTCCAACACCCACCCCCCTGTGCCTGTGGTCCCCACGCCACAGCAGTGATGCCTTGGGGTGACACCAAGCCACCACCAGCTGTGCCCAGGACAGGGGGTCTCAAGGCACCCAGCAGAGCCCCCCTGGTCACCCCAGCCATTGTCAGCAAGGTGATCACCCACAGGTCCCCCAGCCCTACAGAGCACTGAGATCTCAGGGCTCCCCAGCAGAGCAGCACAGGGAGGCTGGCAGTGCTCCAGAATGTGTTCTTCTACCTTAATTAGCATGCCATTACTGCTGATTAAAATCCCTTGGTTCACCCCCAGAGGACTCGTCTCCCTGCCTTCCACAGTGGGCACATCCTTAAAATAACTCCGGGCTGGGATCTCTCAGTCACTGCTGAGCCAACGCTGGCACTCTGGGGGTTTAATCTCTTCTTGTGGGTCTGAGTCCCTCCTGTGTGGTGGATCCTCAGATCCCCTGACCCAGCCAGCCCGGAGATCCCTCCCACCCAAAAAGGAAGCCACAAATCCAGCAAGGAGGTTACCTCACACTGCCAAGGATGCAGGGAGCAGGCTGGGAGGGGAGGGAAGGGAAGAGGAGGCTGAGTTGGCCTCGGGAATTGCTGCTGGGAGGGAAATGCAAAAACCAGCATAGCAAGAGCAGGATTTAGGGGGAAGCCACTGGCTCTGGAGCATCCCAGGAGGGCTGTGCCGTGCAGGAGGGGCTGCTCCTCTGCTCTCTCTCTCAGCCTGGAGTAGGCATGGGCAGCGAATGGGTTTGCCAAAGGCACACCAGCATCCTTTCCCCCTGCCGTGCACCAGAGATCAGGGCTCCCAACCCTCTCCCACCTCTCCTGCCGGAGAGCTTTGCCTTCCCGATGGAGCAGCATTGCCAGGAAGCCATTCCCTTGACCTGTGCATACCAGACACGTTCGAGATAGTGGAGCTGATAGCGGGATCGTGTTGGAACATCACACACCGAATTCCTTTGCCTTTTTTCTTAATTCCATTGTGTCTGGAGCTCCTGGAGCCTCATCCACACCCTGAGAGAGCTGGTGGAAAGCCTCCAGTGGGTTGGCTTCGACGGGCTCTGGAGCAGGCTGGTGCTGAGGTTGCTTTCCTACTTCTGGCAGGGCAAAATATCCACGCTCATCCACACAGCTGCTCAGGGTGTCCTCAGCTGTGTGCAGCCCAAATCACCTCCAGCCCATGGCTGTTGGACAGCAACCTCCCTGGGATATGAGGAAATGCCAGAGAGAGTTTGCAGAGGGGGCTCATGGTCTATAGATGCTCCTGAAGGTTTTTCTCCCCTCTTGCAACTGCCTCTACCCCAACAAGCCTCAGACAGCCACCAGCAAGGGAGAACCTGCCTCCCACCGCTCCAATCACTCCCATCCTCCTCGTTCAGTCAGGTCCAGAGAAAGAATTTCAGCTCCCCAGTGCCCATGCTCCAGCTGCAACACCTATCAAGCAAGCGGAACCAGTTCCACGCTGCCGTCTCCCACTGGCCGGGCACTGGGATGCGGACTGGTTTGCTGCGGGTGGCTGCTGGACAGCCATCCACGGGAGCAGCAGCAGCTCTCCTCGGCTGTGGACCTGCCCAGCCTCTCCCTGCTCCCCGAAACAGCAAGAAGCCCCTGGGTGCGGCTCGGACCCTCCGTGCCTGTGTCAGAGACCCTCCTGCCTGCTCAGCTCGGGGCTTTGTCCATCTCCCCCCGGCTCCAGGGGCTCCGTGTGAGCCCGGGCAGCTCCCCCACACCGTGGGCTCGAGCAGCCCGGCCGCGGGAGGCCAAAGACCCCATTAACGCCTCTGCAGCTCTGGCACACGCGGCAGCGTCCGACGGGGAGGGAGCCGCGCTCCGCCGCCAGCCCGACTTGAGAAAAATCCTAATTATCCGTCAGTTACCAGCTGGCTGGCGTGGCGAGGGGCTGCGGCTGCAGCGTGCCCGGGCAGCTCCGGGCAGCGGAGCCCCGGTGGCTGGGGCAGCGGGCAGGATGCCGGCGTGCCCCGTCTTGCCGTGCCGCGGCTCCCGGTCCTTGTCCTGCCCCGCCGGAGCAGCCTGCCGGAGGGGGGCTTCCAACCCACAGGGAAAACCTTATTTTCGGCATCTGGCCGTCGCTCTCCGCGATAAGAAGGCCATTAAAAATGAAAAGGGAGGTGGCAGCAGCCTGGAGGGCTTCCCGCAGCACGGACCGGCGCGGCTGCTTCTGTTCGGAGCTGGTGGTGGCACTCAGAGCTCAGCGCGGGGGTCGGGACACCCAGTGTCACCCACCACTGCCCAGAGTCCCTCTGCCAGGACAGAGCTGGGTTATGTCAGTCCCAAGGCTTCACACTTCGCCATTCACCTCTTTTCTAAAATTAGAAAATCGGCATTTTGAAGCAAGAGAGAGCAGCTGATGATGCTCTGGCCCCATTGCCCACACTGCTACCCTCAGACCCCTTCCTCCTCCTCCTGCATTGAGTCAAGGGTGTCTGCTAAAGCACATCTTATCTCTGGAGAGATATGCAGACTCCTCATTTGAATCTTTCAGGAGTTGGGAGAATCCACCACATTCCTTGGTAAATAGTTCCTACAGTTAATTATCCTCACTGCTAAAAAAAAAATATTCCTCCTTGTTTCTAGTCTGAATTTGCCTGGCTTCAGCTTCCAAGTGCTGGATCTCATTATGTCTTTTGCTATTAGATTAAAGAGCTGGCTGCTTTCAGGAACCATCTCCTGGGCACCCCATGACTGAGCCCCCTTGCTCTTCTTGTGGGAACTTCCATGCAGAACGTTCCTCTGATAATGCTCTACAAGGCATCTGTTCCAAATTGTTCATCTTTCTTCACACGTCCCTCCCAAGCCATGTCTGTTTTGTCAATCAAGGGTCTGAAATGTGGACAGGAGCCCCGTGTGTGTGTGGGCAGGGCTTGGGGATGCTTTGCTCCCCTGCCTGGCTGACACTGATTTGCCCAGCCCTGCAGAGCAAGCGCTTGTCCATCACCCCAGAGTGGCCAGCTCACCTGGTCCTTAGGAGCCTCCTCTCCTAAGTGAGGGAGAATGGGAAATGCCACATCTCCCAGAGTGATTCAGTGAAAACCCTTCCAAACCAGGAGGCCGTTGGGCTACACACTTCCATCAACCAAAGCTCGTGATTATATCAAAAAATGGTGCCAAATCTTTTGACAAGATGACTCACACAAACCATTTGTTTTGGCATTGCCTGCTCACCAGCTGTCCTTTCCTCTGTGGCCAGATCCTCCATGATTCAACCCCAGCTTGCAAGAGATGTTCAGCTGAGACTCCTTCCAGCTCAGCAGGCCCATCGCTGCTCCAAAATGCTGCCCAGCACCTTGGCTCTGCCGAGCTTGTGGTCAAAGCTTGGTGGAAATTGATCAACCATGCCGGCATAGATTATTGGGTGCAGCAAAGCTCAGCATATCCAAAAGCCACGAGGCTTCCCCAGGGGGAACAGGCTGGGTTGGTTCTTCCCAAGTGCTGCCCCAAAGCACGTGTGTCCTGCCGAGCACCAGGACGGTTGGTGCTGCTGTGCTTGCTGTGACCATCACTGCGCTGTCAGATGTCCCTGTCTGTCCCCAGCCCTACTGACCAGGCATTTATCTTCCCTTCCCAAGTGCCTGCATCTGCCAATGGCTTTTCCTTATCTTAGGTGTGTGTTCCCAGCTCCTGTGGAGGCTCACAGTGTCCCATACAGCGTTATTTGTGTGTTCATTGACAACACAGAACACATTTGTTTTGCTGAGCTCATTTCCCCGTTAAGCCAGGATGAACTGTCAGGTGTGGCAGTGGCCCTGCAGAGCTCACGGTGAGCGGGAGGAAGGCAGCAACCTCGTCTTCCAGCACTGACCGTGCCTGTGACAGCCCCAGCCAGGAGGACACGGAGTGACACCACCTGTCTCCGCAGCAGGACCATTCCTCACGTGGCACCTCGGCACTTGCTGCACCCGCCTTGGCGATCCTGCAGGAATCACTGCCTCAAATGAAACATCTCCTGTGCTCTCCAGGGTGCCAGATGCTGCCAACCCACTGCTGCTCTCCATGAGGCTCAGCTCCAGCGCAGGAGGGCACAGCCCCTGCTGCCAACCTGCTCTGGGGGATGCAGCCACCCCAGCACTGTGGCTCAGAGGGCCACACACCTTTGGCTGCTTTCCCAAGTGTGAAAGCCACTTCAGGTGTTCAAATCCTCAGTCTGGACCCTTCCCAGGACCCCTCCCTGCAGCCGTGGCTCCCAGCCCTGGCTGGTGGGCGCATCCTCCGCAGATGCTCCCAGCCATCCCTGGAATGAGTGCATTCCCCAGGCAGCTCCTGGGTCCAGCTGCTCCCCCAAGGCTGGGAGGGCACCGTGTGGCACTGCCTGCCCTGAACTCCCACAAAGGCTTGGGAAAAACAGCCATACCCTGGTGAGCCGAGCTCCCAGTGGGACACGGCAGCTACAGGAGCACAGTCAGCACAGGGTGATGCCAGACAATCTGAGCTCCCTTTAGTTAGAGCTGTGGAAAGGTGCCAGGGGGATGGGATGGCTTTCAGGAGGGGAGCCCTGCTGCGCTGTGTCTGCTCCACCCCAAAGCCATCCTCCGGCACTCCTAGCCGGGGACAGTGGCAAGAGAGCATCGGACACGTTCTGGCCCCCATCCCTGCATGCCGGGACAAGACACCCTGCAGTGCCCTGCTTCGGTTTCCATTCGGGGGGTTTAGCGGCACGGCAATGCCTCCCTTCCCTGGGCAGGTCCTGTGCGGCTTCACCTGCGACTGACAGGAACCATCCCCCAGCAGGGTAGCAGTGGGCTGGAGTCTCGTCCTGCCCGAGGACCTCCAGTCTATTCAATTCCTAGTGAAATGCATCCCTGAGCAACATCCAGCAAGGAAAGACAGTGGAAAGAATGGAGACTCAACCACCCCTACAAGGGCAAGTCGTGTTTAACCACGGCGCTGTCCCAAGTCCCCGGTCCGTGGGAAGCTGCAGCCACCGGCCGCGGGGAAGCTGCCGGACTGCCCCAGCCGGGAATTCGGCTGCGCTCAAACGCCCGATCGCTGCCGGCTCGTTGCTGCTTTCTCACTCCGCACACCCATCGGCTTCTGCAGGACGCAGCCCCAGCGCTGCGGCCGCTGCCGGAGCCCGTCCCCTCCCGCATCCTCCCCAGGACACCCGGGAGCATCCCGCCGGCCGCTGCCCGGGGTGTCCCTGCACGGCAGCATCCGAGGATGCTTTCTGTCTCCCGCAGGAGGGACTGTCTCGGCAATTAAACGCGTCACCTTCCGCAAACAAAGGCCATTATCACACCCAGGGCTTAAATACCGCTGGGCTGCTCTGCCCGTTCCATGACAATGTCAAACCGCAGCCCCGGAGGAAACTGCTGCTCGTGAGGGGTGTCAGTCGTCCCATCGCAACCTTCCTACTCTTGTCAGTGCCTCCCGGGTGAGAAAACCCGTCCGGCTCAAGCGTGGTGAGCTGCTCTCCCGAGTACTCCAGAGGTACTCGCTGCGGGAATGCCTTCAGCACTGGCCACAAGCGCTGGTTCTCCTTAAAAACACTGCGCTGAGCCAGCAGCAGGGATGCGACTTTAGGACCTTTTGCCCCAAAAAGCAAAGCAGCCCCCGAGCGCTGTGCCCGGCCCCTGGGTGCCTTCTCGCAGAGCTCTCCTGTGCCGGGCAGCAGGAGGGCGGCCGGAGCAGCCGTGGACCAAAGCTGCATCCCGGCTCCCGAGCAGAGAGCACGGAGCTGCGCAGCCATCCCTCTGTGCATCAAAACCGGCTGCGCTTAAAAACTTGCTCTGTTATTTGCTGCGTCTTGCGGGGATTAAGTTACTCCTCTAATAGGGGATGGAGAAGGACTGTAAATGACAAGCAGGCATTTACAGCACAGCTGGGAACGGTGCCGGCAGACACGAGCAAAGGTCCCTCTCGCCCACGGCCTCGTCTCTGACAGCACCCGCTGGCAAATACGCCGGGAAGCACCGTGAGAACAAGGCAGATACTTTCCCAGGACATTTCTTTTAGGAGGACATTTACCCACAATTTAGGGAATTGCGGCGGGAGAAGTGACATCCCAGCCGCTGTGCTTCACACCCCTTTGGGAGAAATCCCCTGGGAAGCAAGCAGTGATGTTTCCAGCACGCTTTGCTCCCCAGGGCCACCACCTGTGCCGGTGAAGTCCCCATCAGTGGCGGCTGCATCCCGCAGCTGCCCCGTGCGAGCCTCCCCACCGCCGCCGCACCGGCTGCTGGCGGCGAGGACGCGCTCGGCGGTGCTGAGCATCACCCTAGCCGAGGCAGAAGACACGCAACTTACTGTCCAGGTGGCTGATTTGGCGGTGCTGGACTGCTGGAAGGTCACCTCGAAGTGGTGGGGACCGGGGTAGTCGGTGTTGGAGGGGATGACAGGAGCCGGGGACATGGCGTCGAAGGTAGAGCTGGGCTGCGAGTAGGGCGAATGCGTTGGGACATTGGAGGTGTGCTCGGAGCTGTAAGGGCTGGTGGAGGCTGCTCTGCTGCCGATGCTCTGATCCATGCTGTTGTTCAGCAAATTGAACTGGGACTGGAGGAAGGGAAAAGGGGAGGAGGGAAAAAAGAAAACACCAGCCAGTTTAGAGACAGGGAAACCTCAGCCACCTTTCTCCCGGGCTGGGGTGTCCTGTTACAGCCTCCTTAAAGGGCCAGCGTGCGGGAGGGGAGCCAAAAGATCTGGTCTGGGTGGCTCGGGTTTTCCGACAGGTCACCACTTGTGTGAGGGATGAACTCCGTGCGCTCAAATCACCCCCCTCGAGCTGCTCCATCCTCGCTGGAGGCAGCGAGGTGCCACAATCCCGGATTTCTAGCGCACCTGCCTTGGGAAAGCCACGCTTCTGACAGTGGGGAGAGGGCAGGGATGTTGTGGGGTTTGCTCAGGTGTGGGAAATGTCCCGCTGCAGGCAGGGAGTGACAGCCCTGTCCTGCACGCAGGGCTCTGCTCCACAGTGTCCCTTCCAGCAGCCAGAGCGTCACAGCTCGGTGAAGCCACCCCGGCAAGGTGAGCAGCAGTCCCTGGCGATGACATCGCTCCATCGCGACGGCGATACCGAGTGGCCGTCCTGTTTTCCAACCTCTTTTCCAACCTGTCCCTCATGCGTTCACTGGTCACGGACACACACCCACACACCACTCCCGGGCGTGCATCCCCGAGCCAGCCAGCCCCGAGCAGTGGTTTGTAGCTGGTTTCCCAGCGGGATGTTTGCTCCCAGTGCCTGATGCAGCTCTAATTTGGGGAAAACCTCAAACCTACAAAGCACGCGGCTGCGATGCAGAGCACTGCAGGAAAGTCACAGGGCAAACAGACCCACTTAGGCAGGTCCTGGCTCTTATTCCAGACCCGTTAGACCAAATAATGACTTTTTACAATTTTTTCCTTTTTCCTCTTCTGACCGATTACTGTCAGCTCCTTCCAATAAGAGCTGGCAGCTCCTTTACCCGCAGGCACAGCCCAAGCACAGTGACATTCCCGAGAGCCGTGTGGCTAAAGTGACCTTAGTATTTAATCAGAAAATCAGACTTGAATACAACTGTTTCTCAGAGCAAGTGGGATGGGTTTTTTTCCCCCAGAAATCTGCAATTCCCGAGTTGCTCGGGGGTTGCTCTCACCCTGCAGCCCCAGAGGCAGTGGCCGTGCTGGTGACCACGCGCAGTGTCCGGTGCATCGCCGTGTGTCATCCTGGCTCCCTGCATTGGAGCAGGGACACAGCCCCCCTGCTCTGCCCTCATGCCTGGCAGGGACTGTCCCTGTCCCCAGCACCCACTGGGGCAGCTCTGGGAAGCCAAGAGCTGTGGGAGCAGCCATAGGCACAGCCAGCAGGCTCAGCCTTCTCCAAAGGGCTGCAAGGCTCACGGCTCAGGAATCAGGAGACGTGTTTTAACTTGGGATCCCAACCTCACCCAACCCTCTTCGATGTGGAATGGTTTAGAGGCAATCATCCTTCTCCAGGGAAGTTCTCCTGTTGCCTGCATCTCTCACAAGGTCGTTGGAGCCTGTGACTAACTGGAGGAATGCTGAACAAGATCTGGCTTGCTTTTACACATCCAGCCATTTTCTCCCCTAAAATATGTGCCTAAATCCCTCTATTCCTCCTCGCCGCTCTATAAATAGCCCAGCCAAAGACAAGCCAAGCTTTCCTTAATCCAGGCTTCACCTGGAGAAAAAACTTATGAGAAACTCTGGCAAAACAGGCACGTTAGGAAAGCTCTTGCCATCCAAATGGGAAATGCAGCTGCCGTGGGGACCGCGGGCAGGGCAGAGCTGGTGAGGTGGCGCAGGCAAAGCTGAGGGATCAACCAGGAGAACAGCAGCAAGGGAAAAGGGATTGCTGCTGGATGGAGCTGCTCGCAGCCCAGATGATCCAGGAGTATCAGGACTGAGCTGTTTTGCTCTCATGCTGAGAGATAGGACAGTTCATGGCTGAAGCCTGGGGCTGTAAATGGGCAAGGGAATGGGGACCCACCACAGAACGGAGCATCCCGAGCTCTGCATGGGAGAAAACCTTCCCTCAGGAAGAACGGTGAGATATGAGACCCAGGGCATCACCTCTTCCAACCAGGCTGGCTGCCCCGAGCTGGGCTGCCTTAGCACAAAGCAAGAGGCAGCATCCTGAGTGCCCAGATTTTGGGAATTTGCTGGCAGAGAGACCCAGAGTCATGTGTGTGGGGAAAACGACAGACTCGCTGTTCAAAATTGATGAAATTGTGGAAACATTCCCCTAAAAGACAGATCGAAGGCAGGAGTGTTTGTGTGTGTGTGTGTAAATATGTACACACACACAGAGGGATAATTATTCACACAACTGCAGCAACGACCTCCCGCGGAACAGCCCCAACAATGGGACACACAGGCTTGGTACCAACACACTTAAGGTAAAACCAGGAATGAAATGATTTCCTTCCATCTCCAACTGCCTCTGTGCCTGTGCCGGACTGTTCCGAAAGCCAGGGACAGACACAAACCCTTTTTCCCTAAGGAAACAACCTCAGCACTTGAGGACAGGGCTGGAAACGTATTACCTGCAGCACAGGTAGAGCTTCACCTGCTCTGCCCTCCCAGGGATTTCCAGCAGGGAAAGGAAGCCCGCCTGGGGAGGAAGGTGTGCTGTGTGGGCCTGGCTGAGGAGGTCCCCAGTGGATGACAAAGTGGTGCTGGTGGTGTCCAGCACCTCCAGGTGTCCCTCGGATGGATGCTCTGGCTGACACCCCTCCCACTGGTGCCCACACAGGTGAGG
>VZTG01002650.1:0-19024 GCA_013397845.1 Melanocharis versteri | reverse complement strand
CGCCAAGGCCAGGTTGGACGGGGCTTGGAGCAGCCTGGGGCAGTGGAAGGTGTCCCTGCCATGGCAGGGGTGGCACTGGATGAGCTTTAAGGTCCCTCCCAACCCAAACCATCCTGGGATTCTATGAGAGAAAATAATAATTATAAGACAGAAAGTAATTTTTTAAAAACTGGAGTTACGTAGCCAGCAGTGATGGAATCATCAAGGATTCTATTTATTACTATAAACCCCTCTTTCCTCCTGGGTTGGCTGTTCTCACTGTAGTTTGCAGTGGAGCTCAGTGCACATAGAATAGAATTACAGAATCCTAGACTGGTTTGGAGTGCAAGGAATATTAAAGCTCATCTAGTATAAAGCCCCTGCCATGGGCAGGGACACCTTCCACTATCCCAGGTTGTTCCAAGCATCATCCAACCTGGCCTTGGACACTTCCAGGGATGGAGCAGCCACAGCTTCTCTGGGCAACCTGTGCCAGTGGCTCACCACCCTCACAGGGAGGAATTTTTTCTTTAAAACACAACATTGACCCTCTCTGAACTAAACCTGGGGTCGCAGCGAGCCTGGCAGGGACAGCCCCACTGCTCCATCCAGGATCCTGCCCCACCTCAGCCCTGTCCCTGTCCCCCAGGCCTCGTGCGTGCAGCACCGTTTGGTGGTTCGGGATGCGAGCTCCCTGCAGATCCGCCAGCTCTACACCTGCCTGGATCAGATCCAGTACCTCGAGTGGTCCTCGGACTCGCTGTTCATCCTGTGTGCCATGTACAAGCGGGGCATTGTCCAGGTGAGGATGAAAGCAGGACAGGGCGTGTTTCCTGCCGGGATTGGGGTGTGATGTGAGTGGGAGCTTAACAGCCAGCACCAGTCTGAGGCTTTGCTGAAGCACCTGATGTTATTGATAACACAGTTTGAGGATAACCCAGCATGCCAGGATTTTGAAAGCCGTGACAAACATCTTAGTTTGAAAAAGGATATTTAGGATAAAAATATCTAACAAAACAGATCAGAATTGGAGATTATCTTACCCGTTTCTTATTGCGGTAGGAGATAAATACATGCAAGCTTGTTAAATAGACTAAACCTCTTTAAATGTTGGATATTCAGAGTATTTGTCCCAGAAAAAAAACCCAACCCCACATCATTTGCTGTTTCCAAGATCACCCAGAGGTGTGGGACTCACTTTTGCAGCGGGATCCAGCGCCAGTCCTTCATGGCTGCGGGTGGCTGGGTGTTCCTGAGCTCCCTGGGGTGGGATGCAGGAGCCTGCTGTCAGCTGCAGGGAATGCTCCTGAGCAGAGGTGTGGATGAGCCGTGGCTTCCTGCGCTGTCTGGTTGCTCCCTGCCCCAGGTCTGGTCCCTGGAGCAGCCGGACTGGCACTGTAAGATCGACGAGGGCTCCGCGGGATTGGTGGCCTCATGCTGGAGTCCGGACGGGCGTCACATCCTCAACACCACCGAGTTCCATGTGAGTGTGGAGGCAGGGTTGCTCCCCACGGTGTCAGATGTTGCTGTCTGCCCTTTGCCTCCTAAAATAACCCAAAGCCCTTAAAGCTGCAGCGGTGGTGGAGAGCACAGATGCAGCTCTGTACTCCTGTGGTAGCTCAGGTTAATTCCCGGTTAAGTGTTTGTTATTCCACTAATATTTTGTGCTCTTGCTTCTGGTGATAAGAGAGAAAATGGACACTTAAATTTGAAGGTAAAATTGTGTGTTTGAGGACATATCCTCATGTTTTTGATTTTGATATTTTGATGGCATTTGTCAAAGCAGTCTTAGAAATCCGGTATGTTGCTTGCACGGTGAGAAAAGCTCAGGATTTCTAGTTAAAACCACCCAAACCATAAACATTTCAGAGTGATATTAAATTAAAACATATAGGCTTAGGTTTATTGATCTATGAGATGAGATTTAGATCCAGATCCTGGAAATACTTTCTCAATTGTTTCATTTGACACACAGGAGCCAGACTGCTGATGGATGGAACCACTTGTAAAATTATAACACTTTAGGTGCTTATTAAGACCCATGTTGGGGAATACACACTAATGTACAATTCAGATTGGTTTATGGATGGTGGATTTGTTGGAAGGCCTGTGGATTCTGACTCTTCCACCTTTTGGATTAGAGCTGATGATTCCTGTTATTCAGTACAATAATGAAGGGTCAGAAAATAGCCAAGAACAACACATGAGACACTTTCTCTTTGTGTTTACTCTTCCCAAACTTGTGGGTGGGTTTGAGGACAGGATCTTGTGCCATAACACTGGTTAGCACAGAGTTCACTTGCTGCAATGCAAGATTCCCCCTTTTTTTGGGCAAATCCCAGTGTCAGTGGGATATGGATGGGAACTCTGCCGTGTGTGTGTGCAGACCCACTCCCCCACCCTTTTGGATAGGAGTGATTAGTTCAGGCCTTGGTTTTCCTAGGTGTGAATTGCCCTGACAGCAGCAATAAAAGTTAAAAACAAGCCCATAATTCCAGTCTGGAGGCAGTGCAGCCATCCCTGCTGATCAGGCAGCAGCAGGGGAGGCAGAACTGCAGGCTAGGGCTGTGTGAGGCTCCCAGAGAGGATCTCGTGGCACGTGCGTGTGGGGGTGGACCAGCGAGGATTTATTGCCTCCCAACAGAACTCGGTTTGACCTTAGAGGATTTCATTAAGCCTTTGCCAAGTTGGCATCTGTGTTGGGATAAGTTTCCTCTCCAGCTGTAAACAGGTTGCTAAATTAGCTGTTGTCAGACAGCTGCCGGGGCTCGGCCGCGGTTGGAGCTGTGTTTATTCCCTCCCTGCTAAATCCACAGTCTGGGGGGATGGACATGGGCAATGCTGGGGACAAGCTGGGGGGATATTTAATATCATCAGAGTGTTATCAAATCCAGCAATTGCCTGGAGGGTTTGGAGGTTCCCTGTCAGCTGGCTCAGCTGGGCTTTGGTCACTTGGTGCTTTCAAACAGCACCAAGTAACCACTCGTTCTTGTAATTCTTCAGGTCGATGTGTGAACTCCACTGAAAGCTTGCAAGGAATTTTCTTATTCTCTGAGTTTTTTAAAGGTTATGGTTCTGATAATTTCTTTCTAGCAATCTGTACTTACCAGTGCTGCAGAAAAGTCATTACAGAGTCCCAGAATAGCTGGGGTTGGAGGGGCCCTCTGGAGATCATCCAGTCCAACCCCCTGCCAAAGCAGGGTCACCTGGGGCAGGTGGAAAAGCATCCAGGTGGGTTTGGAATGTCTCCAGAGAGGGAGACTCCACACCCTCCTTGGGAAGCTGTTCCAGTGCTCTGCCACCCTCCATGGATAGAAATTCTTCCCCACGTTGAGGTGGAACTTGTCATGTTTTAATTTATGGCCCTTACTCCTTGTCCTGTCACTGACACCTAAAAAATTAGTGTGGCACCGTCCTCTGACACTTGGAATTCCTCAGCTAATTTGTAGGGTTTTTTTGTGGTCAGTGTTCCTCCTCTGCTGAAATCCACTCTGGGAGGCAGTTCCACATTATCAGTGTGTCCTGTGGAAGGTGTTGAACCCCATGTGACTCCTTCTGGTGCCATTGTTCCACCAGGATTTACAGACACTGGTAGAGCTTAACCAACAGCTGCAGGTGAAAGATTTGGAGGAAAGCAGATGGATCTTCTTCACATTCCGGAAAGTCTCAAAGCCAGGTTGGATGGGGCTTGGAGCAACCTGGTCTGGTGGAAGGTGTCCCTGCCCATGGCAGGGGGTGGGATAAGATGAGCTTTAAGGTCCCTTCCAACCCAAACCATCCTGGGATTCTGTGATTCTCTGCTTCCTCATGGCCCTCGTGTTTTGGGATAACTAGTGTGAAGATGTTCTGGAGTATTTCTCTGAAGAGCTGTGCTTATAAACTACATACTTTGCCTCATTCCATGTCAGGTCCTTAAGCATTAAGGAGCTTCTTTGGAACTCCAGCAGCAGGGAAAAGTGTGTGTTTCTGTGTGTATCCCAGCTAATCCTTGGTAACTGTGCGTGGCTGCATTGGCTGAAAAATGCTTCCTGGCGAGGAATGTGCTCCGAATAATCTTCTGAAATCCCGTGCTGACAGACACTGCTATGTAAGGGGGCTGAGTGACCCAGTCAAGTCTGGGACAAGAGTTGACAGTCATTTGAGCTGTAGGTTGTTTAAAAGTGTGTTTTTGTCTGCTGAAAATCACCAGTCCTACACCTGCCTGGAGCTGTCAACATCGGGCTGTGGTCCTGGGCCTGGCGCTGGAGACTGTTTATCACGTTACCATCTAAATACTTTTTATTTCTCAGCTGTTTTTTAGGCTATTTTAAAAATGCTTCTGCTTTTGGTTTGTTTTTCCACTGCAAAACAACAGCTGAAAACTTCTCAGACACCATTATCGTGAGGATTTGAGTTTGACAACTCCACTCAATCGAGTCATCTAAGCTGAAGAGAAAGTATCCCCCAAAAGGAGCAGTGGAGAAGGGCTTGCTGCAGACTTAACTGACCACGGGCTGTTCTCCTGCTATAAAAACAATTATACCTTCCCCATGAACTCCCTGAGAAAGGCAACGAGCAGCAATGGAAATTTCCTGTCATTTTTGAAGCATTTGGTTTCTTTTCTCAGCCTCTGTGTTTGGTGTTTCTGTTGCTCCTGATCCTGTCTGCAAGCTGTGACATAATCCTTCTAATCTTCTTCATCTCATTTATGTTGGCAACTTAAATGAGATTGTGGAATGTTCCAGGTGGGAATATGAAGGTTTTCCCTTTCTGTCACAATTCAGTTGTAAACACAATGCTAAGGGAAGGGGGTATGAAATCCATACATTAAGCAGATAATGTGAGTTTCTCCTTAGGAATGTCTGAGTGGGCACAAACAGAACAACAGAAAAGGATCCTACTTTCAGGAATCAAAATGATTTGGTTTTGAATGTTCCTAGCACTAGGCCAAACCATCAGGTGGTGTGAGTGGGTGAGAAGTTACAATGGAATTATGGGATGTATCCGTGTGCTTCCCTCTGAGCCTGCAGCTCTTGCAGGGGAGAGAGTGGAGTTGAACAGAGAAGGACAGGATGAGAGGACACAGCCTCAAGCTGTGCCAGGGGAGCGTCAGGTTGGACATCAGGAGGAATTTCTCCATGGAAAAGGTGGGCAGACATTGGAAGGCACTGCCCAGGGAGGTGGTGGAGTCCCTGCTCCTGGAGGTGGCACTCAGTGCTCTGGGCTGGGTGACAGGGTGGGCATCAGGCACAGGTTGGATTGGACTCGGTGATCCTGGTGGTCTTTTCCAGCCTTACTGGTTCTCTGAATAGAGAATTTGAAACAAGATGATCTTTAAGGTCCCTTCCAACCCAAACCATGCTGTGATTGTATGATCTCATTAGATGTTAGAGGTGTGTTGTGGCTGATGGATGGAGTGAAGATGAGGGCTTTGCTTATCAGGCATTTATAGGCATCTGGTTTAGTTGTAGTCTGGGTTTTTGCAGATGTATTTTTGTGTGTGTGACTGTGCCATGAAGTGTGTGCTGGCTGTGCTCTGTGGGCTCTCCCCAGTGCTGCAGAGGCACTGGGACAGTTTGTTGTCCATGTTTTGGGGCACACAGGGCAGGGCAGTGCCCCCTCAGCAGTATCAGGGTATGATGGCACTGAAATACCCAGTGCCAGGAACAGGTGCTCAGCAGTGAAGAAAAGGAAAACCAGTATTGTCCTCTCTGAGGAGTTACAAAGCTTGACCCTTTTGGAGAAGCTTCTGTCTTTACAGCAAATGGAGGTTTAGATTGGATATTAGGAAAAATTTCTTCATGGAAAGGCTTGTCAAGTATTGGGACAGGCCCCTCAGGGGAGGGGTGGAGTCAACGTCCCTTGAGGGATTTAAAAGACATTTAGATGTGGCACCTGGGGACGTGATCTAATGGTGGTCTTGGCAGTGCGGGGGAAATAATTAGACTCAGTGATCTTCGAGAGCTTTTCCATCCTAAATGATTCTGTGGCTCCATGATGGAGCAGAGATGGATGCAGAAATATTTCAGAGCAGAGGTGGCCTTGCCTTTTCTTTGGCTGAGCCTCGGGCAGGGCAGAGGTGACAGTGGGAATTCAGTGGTGTGTCTCGCCTCCAGAGATTTCCCTCTTCTGTGCACTTGATCTCAACATGAGCAGCAAGGTGTTGCCTCCTGAGGCTTGGAGCAGCCAGTGTGGTCCAGGATGGGAGTGTGTTTGATGCCCAGCAGGCCAGGAGAGCTGTTCATGAGGCCGAGGAGCAGCACTCAGATGCCTTTGTCAGGAAAAATGAGCATCCAGCCCTCAGCATTCAAAGCCTGCAGCTGCTAAGCTTGTATTGAGTGGCTGGAGAATGTGTGCTGTGTATTTTGCTCAGGGGAGGCAGGGCAGCCAGTGCATTTAGGGCTGCAATTAATAGTCCCCAGCAGCATTTCAGTGCTGCAGTTGCTGCAGAAGAATGTGTGGAGGCATCGTGTTGGTATTTTTAAAGTAAATCTTGCCTGAGGAGCAGACTGACAACGCTGGCTTTGGGTGGCCGGAAGTAAGTGGCCCCAGGGATAAAAGTTGATTAATGTTCATTGCATGGATTCCTCCAGGAGCTGCTAAACTTAGAGGAGGAGGTTCTGCCCCTCTGCCCTGCCCAGGTGAGACCCCACCTGCAGAGCTGCCTCCAGCTCTGGGGTCCCAGCACAGGAAGGGCCTGGAGCTGTTGGAGTGGGTCCAGAGGAGGCCCCAGGATGATCAGAGGGATTGGAGCAGCTCTGCTGGGAGGAAAGGCTGGCAGAGTTGGGATTGTCCAGCCTGGAGAAGAGAAGCTTTCCACAAGCAGCTTCCAGTGCCTGAAGGGAACTTAGAGGTAAGATGGAGAGAGGCTGTTTAAAGGACCTGGAGTGACAGGACGAGGAGGGATGGCTTCACACTGACAGAGGGCAGGGTTAGGTGAGATACTGGGGAGGAATTCTTCCCTGTGAGGTTGGACAGGGCTTGGAGCAACCAGGTCTACTGGAAGGTGTCTATGTCCATGGCAGGGCGTGAGACAAGATGAGTTTTAAGGTCCTTTCCAACCTAAATCATTCTATGATTCAATGGGAAAATATTTCTGTGTTGTTTCTTCAAATCTCAGAAGTTTGTCTGACATGTAAGGCAGAAGGGACTGTTCTGGGACTCCATGGATCTCTGATGGGGAGACAGCATTTATTTGGATTCTGAAACTTGGTTTGAACCCTGTAAATCCCTTTGGTGCTTCCCAGCAAAACTGATCATGTCAGCAAGGGAAAAACCTCCAACTTCTGTTGCAGCACAGAGCCTGCAGTGTTACCAGTAAAGCAGATCCATAGGGTGCTCCCTCAGGATCCTTTGTCACCATTGAACAGTGCCAGGTGCTTCAGGGGAGGAAAAGGTGTGTTGAGGACAAACCTGCAGAAAGGTGTAGCAGAACCTTCCTCTCCAGACTGCTGGGGTGCTGCTGGGCTGTGTGGGGTGTGGGAGGAGGAGGAAATGGGGACAGTGCTGGCGTTTTACATAATGGATCAGAGGTAATTTTGGTGCTCAGTAGTTCGGGGAAAGGCACCTTTGTGATGGAGGTGCTTCATTGCAAAAAGTCCTACCTGTAGCTCTTCCTTGATGCAGTAAAATGCAGGAAAACATGAGTTAAAACCCTGACCCTGGAAACATTCCTCACTCCAGCTCCAAATGCAAAGGTTCACGTGCCATCCTGGCGAATGCCCATGTGTCTGGGGCTGCCGTTGCTAAGGGAGAGGGAGTATTTGTTTTTAATTGGGTAATGTGCAGATGGCAAGGCAGAGCCTGGAGTGCAGCTGTGACCTTGGGGAGCTGTGGGGAGGCTGGGTCTGCAGCTGCCTGCCCTCTCTGCAGCTCTTGGTGCTTGTGGAGGCACGGTTCTCCAGAAATCCCCCAAACACCAGTGTAAAGCCTTGCTTTGCATAGCAGCTTTTGGGTGTCTTCGAATTTTTCAGTAATTCTGTAACGGTGCCTCCTTGTGTGTGGCTGGGGAGGGAAGAGCAGAACACAAGTCAGCCATCAAAGCTGAGGGTTTCTAAATGTTGAAAAACACAGCTCAATTTTCCCACTTGGTAGCTTTTTCCCAAGGGATACAATGTGCCAAAGTGGCTGTAACTTGTAATCTATTCATAGAGGCAGGAAACTCCCCAGCTCTCCTCCAGATTCTGTGATGAATCTGTTTTTCCAACTGCAGAGTGACTCTGAGTAATAGATTGGGAAGACAGGTTTGTGCTAATGTCAGGAAGTTCAGTGTTAGTGAAGAGGTTTTCTCCATATCAGTGGTGTGAATTTTGTATCCCCATCTAGAGTACTCATGTAAGCTTGGGGTAAATTCCTTGCTAACTGCCAGAAACTGGGAGAGAATTCCTCACAGCTGCTTCCCAGGACATTGTGTTATACAAAATAGCAGCAGAATTAATTAATCACAGAAGGTTCATTAATTCGCTTAGTGTTGCTGAATTAGGTTGATGTTTTCCTATTTTTTTTTTCTTTAATCTACAAAAATAACTAAAACTGCTCCCTGTCTCTGTGCCAGCTGCGAATCACAGTGTGGTCCTTGTGCACCAAGTCTGTGTCTTACATCAAGTACCCCAAAGCGTGCCAGCAAGGTAAGTGTCACACACCTACCTGGGAATGGTCCTTTATTGTGGCAGAAAGGGAAAATGAATTTAATGTGATGACAAACCCCGTGTTTGGGAACAGGGTCTGGTCCCATCCCTTCTGAGCAGCACCTGCAGCCAGGTTGTGGTGTCTGAGTGAAGGATTCCAGCTGATCCATGTGCCTGCTCTTCACATGTGCATCTGTGTCGTGTTTGCTTCTGAGGGATCCTTTAAGACATTAAATTATGCTGGATGTCCTCACCATGAAAAACATTAATCCAAATGGACTTTTATCGTCTTCTGTGCATGGGAAGGTTGGAAAATGAAGCTCGTGTCAGGGCTGTCAGACCACATGGCTGTGGTGAGCAGTTTCCTGCCCAAGGCTTGTATCCCAGAGATGACAAACACAATTATGTATTCCATGTAAAATCCAAGAGGATGGGAAGCAATGCCTGGGAGTTGGTGGAGACCTGATGGTTACATAACTGATCCATTTAGCCAGGCTAAATGAAGTGGTTATTTGAAATCTGTTGGGTTTATATAACAACTGTCAGTGGTTAGATGTGTTTTGAAGCATGCTGGAGCTCTGCATCCTGAGAAATTGTACATTCAGAGCTTAAAAATTGCTGACACAATGAATCAGTAACACTGTGCTTTGCCTTGATTAATGTGACCTTCTGTGAAGAGATTCTGTCTCCTCTTTTATTTCTGCTTTGAATTGGGAGTAACTGTTCCTCACTGACGACTCATCAGCTCTTCTGCCTTGTTGTCTGATTTCTATTTAAGCCAGTTTTAATGAATCTGTCCCGTGGCAGGGGTGGCTTTCACCAAGGACGGGCGCTACATGGCCGTGGCGGAGCGACGCGACTGCAAGGATTTCATCAGCATCTTCGTGTGCAGCAACTGGCAGCTGCTCAGGGTAAGCTCTGCCTCTCCTCCCACTCGGCTGTGGAGGTTACCTGCACATATTGCACACCTCTCCATCAGAAATAGTGAGAGAAGCAAGGGCATGGCACTTGGGATGTGTGATATAAACTGTTCACACGTGGGATCAGTCCGTGGAGGGTGGCACTGGCCATGGGCTGGATCTGGGAAATTAAACCTCACAGTGAACTTGTCTGTTTGATGTGTCACCTCTAATTTGGGAATTCTGACCTCTAATTTGGGAATTCTGGGCCTCACCAGAAGCTGAGAGAAAATTTGGGAAATACCACTGAATGTTTGAAGTGTTCCTGAGCTCTTTCCTAACGAACCTTGTTGTGGAAGCTGTGGCTGCCCCATGTCCAAGGCCAGGTTGGACAGGGCTTGGAGCAACCTGGGATAGTGGAAGGTGTCCCCGCCCATGGGACAAGATGAGTTTTAAGGTCCCTTCCAACCCAAATCATTCTGGGATTATGTGATCCTGTACTGGGCTTTCAGATAAGGAATTAAGCTTCCTGGATTTTTGACCGATCCAATGTAATTAATTTAATTTTCTTAAGAAATGCTGTTCATTTGAATCTATAGAAATGTTTGGCTTTTCTGTAAAGGGAACAACCAAAGATCCACTGAATGCAGCATGTATTACAAGAGGAAATATTTCTGTTGCTACTCTGGCATATAAAAAGCTCTTCTGTGTTTGTGGTAGCCCTTGAAAGGTTAAACTGAGCATTCTCTTAGCTTAGGATTCCTTGACATGTTTCAAATGGTTTTGTGGTTTCTCTTTTGTGGGCAGCATTTTGACACTGAAACCCAGGATCTGTTTGGGATTGAGTGGGCTCCCAATGGCTGTGTGCTGGCAGCGTGGGACACGTGCCTGGAGGTAGGAGGAAAAGCAGATTGTTTCCTTGAAGAGTTCAAGCTGCTCTTTGGCCATCATGTATAAAAGCAGTAACTAAAATACTTAGTGTTTAAAATGTTTCTTTTGAACATAAAAGTGTGTGAGTCCAGCTTCTGTTAAATATTACACTTGTATTAGGGATGGGTGTCCTTGCAAGTGGATATCGCTGTTCTGTAAATCTTCAATGACAGCAAATTATTTCTAATTTATCTTGCAAAAAAATTGTAAACATTGCAGAAGCTGCTCTTGAAATAATGAAAGAATAATGGAAGAATGTAAGATTTGGCATTCTTTTACAGTTTTACTGACATTGCATTGCACGGTGATTTTACAGCTAATGAAAGTACTCATCCAAAAAGAGAGCAACGAAGCCTCTTAACTCATAGATAAGAGACCATTTGTACCTTTGTATTTAACTGGCTGCATGTTAAACAGGCAGAGTTTGGCAGGGATGATTTGCCTGCCTGTGGTTTTTAGCAGCGTTGCTGGATTTCAGAGTGGCTCTGTGTGTGTTTCAGTACAAGGTCCTGCTGTACTCCCTCGATGGGCGGCTGCTCTCCTCCTACCGTGCTTACGAGTGGCCCCTGGGCATCAAATCAATCGCCTGGAGCCCCAGCAGCCAGTTCCTGGCCATTGGCAGCTTTGATGAAAAGGTGAGAAATTGTTTCCTGCCTCTTTTATCTAAACCATCTGGAGAACTTTGTCCTAACAGTCTCCCCTTGCCACGCTTCCTGAGCCAGGTGCGTATCCTGAACCACGTGACGTGGAAGAAGATCACGGAGCTTGACCATCCAGCAACCATTGCCAGCAAAAAGACTGTAAGTGTGGATCCCAAATCCGTGGAGCCCTTAGCAGAGCTTGGGTGCTGCTGTTTGTATCTGCAAGATGCTGATGAATCCATTTCGTTCTGGAGACTTTCCTTTTTCCCTGCTAGGGCTTGGGAAATTGCATGGCAACCTGGGAATGTAACAAAAATGTGGGAATCCTTTCAAATTTGATGGAATATGTGTCTGTGATCATGTCTCTTGAGCAGTGATAGATTCTCAGATGCTCCTGTCACATGCCAGTGTATTTTGGTGTAGGTGGTGGCTGCATTACAGATTAGGGTGTGCAGCCGATGGCTGCTGGGAACCTGAACAGGAGAGATTTGTCTCAGCTTTATACAATTCCTGACTTTAAACAGTGCTGGAACTGGATTGTGTTTAGATTTTCCATCCTGTGTGGACAAGCTCATCCAGCTCACCTAAAGGGCATTTCCTGGAACATCTGTCAGTGTTGATTTTTATCCTTTATACCTGTACCTGCAAGGCCTGACAGATTCTGGGCTGTTGGCAGCAGGTGCAGAGCTGCTGTTCCCAAAATCCCGAGCTGATCTCATCCCTGGAGGTAATAAGAACAGCGTAGAGAGACTGCACAGACCTCCTGGAAGAGTTTGTGTGTGTGGACTGTAACTGCAATAATTACACGACTCTGGTGATGCCTCTTAACCAGAAACAAGGCACAAGCCATTAAAGCACCTCAGCAAAGCTTCTCACAGCTAAAAAATGCCTTAACTTCCAGTTAGGTGTAAAATATGTCATGGAAAACAAATGGAAATAGCTTTGTTAATCTCCACTACACAGACAGGAATTGCAGTTGGTGCGTTTTATCCTGGTGCTTGTGTTTGGGAATATGTTGCAGGCACACTAAAATATTTTTGCTATTTCCTTCTGCAGCACTGCACTTTGTTTGCATTCATTTATGATAGAATCAGATTAAGGATTTTTGGTTGCAAAAATGAGATTCATGTTCCCACTGTAATGGGGATGATTTAATTTGCTGTCAGAAATAATGAACAAGGTGCACTCCCCTAGACTTATTCTTTAGAGTGTTTTTCATGATCGTGGTTCCAAATGGCCCATGATTCACTGGGAATACTGGATTCCAGATCTGCCTACTGAAGCCCTTTCCTCTGTTGATGACCCAGGGGATACTGAGATATAATAAATGTGCAAATTGAGCCAGTGGGATGAGGGTATTTGGTAACAGCCCATGTTCAAACTCTCTGAGGCCCTTCTGTAGAGCTCTCACTTGTTTCTTTGTAGATTGTGTATAAAGAAGTGGAGAAATCCCCAACTGTTGACACAGAGAGACTTTCTTTCCCTCCAACAAGAGCATTGGCTAGTTCTCTCTTCAGCACACAGAGTAAATGTAAGCCAAAGTTTACTCAAACCAGACACTTGAGTTTGCCTTGGGAAGTCATTAAATAAACATTGTAGGTGAACTCTGCCCCTTGGATGGTGGAACAGATCCTCTGGATGTTCTCAAGGGCAGTAAAAATCAGTCTCAGTGTTTGTGGTACTGTAAATCACCTTTGGTTAATAGTGTTTGAAATATTAGTTAAAAGGTAGTAGAAAAATTAATCTCTCCTCATTTTCCTTGTTTAAAATAAGACTTGCCTGAATTTCCAGCCTTTCCTTTTCTGTAGGAGGGCAGGAATAATAGTAGGGTGGCTGTGTGAAGTTGTGGTATCTTAAAGCAATTGAAATTTTGATTGGAACATCTTGGAGAAGAGTAAAATATGATCCTATCACTTCAGAGATGAGGGGTTTTAACAGTTGGATTTAAATGCATTGTCCATCCAGGCTCACTTAGTGAAATACTTCTATTTCCCATTCCAGATGAGGTTTCCCAGGTGCCAGTTTCTTTACAGTACATCAAACCCGTTGCTGACAGAGCAAATCCCAAAGTGGGAGTTGGGATGTTGGCCTTCAGTGCAGATAACTGTTTCCTGGCAACCAAAAATGGTAAGTTCCGACTGCCCTGCCTTGGAGGGGAAACCATGTGGGGCATGTGGGGGGTTTCCTTAGTGGAAATGATCCTTTGCACTATAAAAAGAGTCATGGCCCTGAAAAAACAGCTCTGTAGTAAGATATGTAACTACAGAGGAATCCCAGCCTGTCTTCTAGCGTGTGTTGACTGTTGTGAGCTGCCAGAACTGCTGATCAGGGCATGAACTCAGCCTTGGCTCTGTATTTAATGAAAATAGTGGGGTTTTATATTTCTTCAAGTTTGTGTGAGCTCACTGTATTGAAAATGAAACAAATCTTCTCACTTACAGCCTGGGTCTCTTGAAAGGCAGAACTCTGCACAACCTATAGCAGGAGGAATTCTGACTCCCTAAATAGTGAAAGTCATGGAATTAATGTTCCATTTTCCCCTTTGATGGTCCTGAGGGGCTGTTCATGTCTGGCTGCCAAAGCTCTGGGTCAGGTGCAAAACCCATCAGACAGACTAACGTGATAAAAGCCAGGGAAGGACTGGGAGATGGACTAGATCACTTTTACCTTTTTTTACAATATTTCCAAGGCTGAATATTTCCTGAAGGCTCTGCTTGGCAAAACTCAAGTGGTGGTAACCCTGGGGTGTACCTAAAGGTTCGTGTCTTATGAATTTGTTTGTTCCTGTGCATTTAGAAAAACCAAGTGCCATCCTTTTATCCTCCAGCTATCACACGATTGCTGCTTCCTCTGCAGATAACATTCCCAACGCTGTGTGGATCTGGGACATCCGGAAGCTGAAGCTGTCCGTGGTGTTGGAGCAGCTGTGCACAATCCAGTGTTTCCAGTGGGACCCCTGCCAGCCCCGCCTGGCTGTGTGCACGGGCAGCAGCAGAGTGTACCTGTGGTCCCCGGCCGGCTGCGTGGTCGTGCAGGTGCCTGGGGAAGGTGAGACCCTGCAGCAGCTGCCAAAACCTCTCAGCAACTGCTCAGTGACAAAATATTATTCCATCTGTAAATTGATCCGAGTGTTATCCTGGAAATAGCTCAGGTGTGTTCTTGGAGCTGTTTAAAAACAGGTGTTTTCACCCTTGGGAAAAGAGGAGTTCATAGTGAGACACAGCAAATGTCTCAAGGACAGCACGGGCCCAGCAGGGATTTGTGTGGCTGATTCCAGCTGGCTTTTCCTCCAGCAGAAGCATGGGCTGCCAGCTCCTTGCTGACACACTCTGGTCTCTTCCTGCAGGTGACTTCCAGATCGTGTCTCTCTCCTGGCATTCCAGTGGGGACTCCATGCTGCTCCTGAGTAAGGACAACTTCTGTGTGTGTTACTTGGAAAGAGAAGAGGTAAAATAAAAGAACTAAAATGCATTAAAAATGCTCCCAAGTCCGAGGAAGAAGGAGGAAAGGAGTCAAAACCTGTTGCCCAGTCTGAAGTGTTTGTATTTATAAGTTATTTATTTGATGGAGCTCCAAGCTCAGTGTGTGAAATACTGTGACTGCATTTGAATGAAGTGATGTAGCAAGTGAAATGTAGGGAATGAGTGTCTATTGCGAGAAAATCTGAGTATTGATGGAGTTGAACATCTCTTTTTCAACTCTGAACCCTTATTTTCTAAGACTGTAGCTCTGTGTGTATATAATGTATAGCTATTATTTAAATTTTCTATTTCCAATAAATATTTTGATAGTTACAAACTATAAAACTGTACCTCTGCACTCGAAAGTCTTGTTTCAGTGTGACCAGTGATGTAATGATGTAGTGATCTATCCCAGCACAAGGAAACTGTTACTTGCACACAAATAATTTTGGGTGACAGTAACTGTGCCTGGGCCACCATGGATTTATTACATGGAATCTTTACCAGAGGGATCACAACTGACACTTCAGGATGCTGAATTACAGGTAACTGAAATGGGAGTTTTTGTCCCAACTCTGCTGCCAAATGGGAGTGGATGGTTTGGCAGGGATATCCTTCCTTCTTGTCCCCCCCTGTCCTTCCAAGGAGGGAGCCTCTTGTTTAGGAATTTAGTGGATATTTTTTCTTTTGCTACTTGATTTCACAGCCTCAGTCTCCAGAAAATGAAGAACGAAGACCAAGTAAGAGTTGAAATTTAACTTTACTGCAAGGTTAATGAAAACTGAACAGATAACTTAGAAAATACATGGAGAAGCTTGGAAAGCTGGAGTCTGCATGGACTGCAACAGGAGTTTCACAAACACTCACCTACATTAAGGTCAAAAAAACCCCACTACTGCAGCACAGTGTTTATCCAGCAGATAAATGCTCTGATGAAAGGGCATGGAGAGAAGGTCATGCACAAGGAAAAAGCTTGTTAGAGTCACCTCCTGAGCAATTACTGCTGTAATCTCTTGGGCTGCTTCTGAATTTCATCCCTAGGTGAGAGGTTCAGTGCAGGAATGTATGAACCAAGGCTGACACACAGTGCTGAAAGTTTTCTCTGTCTCCATTAAAAAGTCCTGGCCCAAACTAGAGTAGATTTAAGAAAAATGGCTAAGAGTATCAATCTAACCAAAATAGAATTCCTTTTCAATTCTACAAAGAACAGCTTTGAAGGCAAATGTGTTTGTGAGGCTTTTGGCAACGTTCTCTCAACAGTCTTTATTCTGTGGCTGCAGCAAAGAAACAGAAGTAGAGAGGAAGTTCCAGTAGGTTCTTAGAAGGATTTTTATTTGAAGCTCATGAATGCATATTTATTGAGTTCACAAACTGCTGCTGAGCAGGTGGAACAGTGCAGCTTTAGCAAAAGCCAGCAAATACTGTTAAAGACTGACTGACAGCTTTGAAAATTCCTAACAGGCATTAATCAGAGCACTGAGATCACGCTGATGGGAACAGCAATTCCTCTTAAACATCACAAAGCAGTCCCAAGCATACGACAGGATTTGACACCTACACAGGGATGCAGCAGGGCCGTGGCACAAAGGTTCTGCTGTGCATTGAGGGTTTCAGCAGGTTCCAGTGGCACTTCAAGGACGGGGAAGAGCAGGCACTGGGACACAGAGCACACCACTGCTCATTCACCCTGCATAAGGAGCAGCGAGGGCTGTGAATCAGGTACAAAATACAAGGCTGACACCACCCTGTGTGTGCTTCAAATCCAACCTGTGCATTCCCCAGACAGCCTGGGAACTGTCCTACAACCTCCCCCTTCCCTTCCCCTGACAACTCTGCTTTATCACGTGCTCTGCCCTCAGCATTCTCTCCCCAGGGCACCACCAGCAACTCACTTGCCCTTGAACAGGTGACACGCAAGGGGGTTTAAAATCCAATTTTGCCTCTTGTCATGGAGTAGCCCAGCTTGGCCTCGTTGTTGATGAAGGACATCAGTCCCAGGTAGGTCTCGATGAGGATGGGCCTCTCCAGCACCAACACCCCGTTAGTGCTTCCTGGCACCGGGCCCTCCTTGTGGGCTTTCTTCACAGCCTGGATCAGCTGTGTTTGAAAGTTTTCCAGCTGGAAGAAAATAAATCACCTTACTTTTGCGTTGTGTTACAAACTGTTAAGACAAACAGGTGCTGATAAGGAATGGTGAAGGATTAGCATTAAAGCTGTAGCTGTCAGGGCTTTATGTGCTGTGACAGTCACAGTCTGGTATTCAACCTCAGTGATTCAGTTAATTTCACATGGGACACTGCTGATGTGTGACTTAATCAGGGGCTGGATGGGTAAATATGTATCAGTGACCAAGGGTTTGTTCCTGACTGGTTCTGCCCTGATCACTGATGTGTTACACTTAACAGTGTTCTAATTCTAGGAAAACCTTCAGAGGGAAGCGCCTATGACAAGAAGAACTGAGAACCACCTCGATGAAGGTTTCCAGTGAGCAATTAAACCAGCTGTTAACTAGCTGGCAGTCCTAGATGGCAAGTCCGTCAGCCTGTCAGGTATGTAGCAGGAACAGCCCAAGATCCATTTGCTTTTGGGTTTTACAGGACTCTGCACCTTTGGAAATTTTGGCTTCCTCTGTGTTTCAGCCAGCTATGGGTGGCTGGCGAAAGTGGGCAGTGGGGCCACCCTGCAAGTCAAAATTTGGAGATTAGGAAGATACATCTCCCAGCCCCAAGTTCTACCTCTGATGTAACTGATGTTGTTTGATGAATTGATGTACTGCTTCAAAAGAATCCAAGTTGTGTCCACCCTGTGAGCTCAGTGAGCTGCCTGGAGCAGCAGAGGCCGTTCCTTACCCGGCACAGGGACGAGATCTTCTCATCAGCATCTGCCATGGGGTGCTCGGTGAAGGTCATGTAGGGGATGTTGGTGGACCAGGGGTTCCACCTGTTGATGAAGGAGGCACGGCTTTGCTTGTCCCACTGAATGCGGATACCGACGCCTTCCCTCCTGACAGTGCAGAATGAACAGGGTAAAGCTTTCCGGTGTTAGAGCAAGATTAATTAAAAATGTTCTGTCTGAAAAACACCTACTTGAAACTGGAAGCTGAAATACAAGTGATAGTAAATTTTACTGTAGGCAAGAAATGCAATAATTCAGCCCCTGCAATGTGCAAAGGGACATTTTTATGAGCTGAGAGCAAGAAGGTGAAGCTCCTGGGACACCCTGGCCATCCCTCACAGCCTGTGACAGCCCCTGTGTACAGGGGACCTGACACTCACAGCTTTGTAGTCATGCTAAGGTAGTATTACTACTGCTTACTGCATTATGTAATGGTGATGAGTTTCTGCTCCCAAATATACTCATCTTATCTTGAAAGTGCTTGAGCAACTTGCTGTTAGTGCAACTACTCACCACCCCAGCAAGCCAGCAGCTACCCTGAGGTCTTCTAATGAGGCTTCAGGGATTGTTTGCAAAGTTAAGCAATCAAAAGGAAGAATTCTCAGACCATTCCAGTGGTCAGGCTGACCGCTCAAACGGTTCCCAATAACCATGCAAGACTTACACGTGACTGTGGCTGCTTACTTGTTCAGAGATTTGGGTGGGAACTCGAACTGCCCCACGGAGATGGTGTCCACGGCGCTGAGGGCAATCCTGGTCACGTGCTGGCACTGCAGGCTGATGAAGTTGTACTTGCAGACCAGGAGGGACCAGTCTGTGATGAGGACGAGGCGCTCCTTCTCATTGTTCCAGTGATCGATTCTGGAGAGAGAACACGACTGGGCTTTTTTTGACTCCTGGCTAGAAACACTCAACAGCTTGGCAGACACGAGAGTTGCTGAGGAGAACAAATCTGAAGTCTTAGTGATGCTGTGTTTTCTGGTACAGCCTTTGCTTTGCATCAGCAGGGCCAGCACAGGGCTGAGGGTCTGTGCATCGCTGCACACACGTGCCTTTGGGTGAGTTTGTCAAAGCTACGTCCGTGCTTTACCGCACGAGTGCGTTCTCTGTGGGACTGGATTTTGTAAGGAGAGAACTGAGGAGCATTGCCCTGGATCTGGAGGGCTGGGTTATAAACAAATAATGAAATAATGATGGCTGCAGCCAGCCTGGGCCATTCCGGGCCTTGTGCACGCGCTAATATTCACCAGGTTTAACACAGAAAAGCGCGGTGGGGTGTGCGGCTCTGGCCCAGCCCCGCGGGGCCGAGGCCGGCCCGGCTCTCCTGTCCCCCCGCCCGCAGCGCCCGTCCCCTCCCGCCGCGGGACTCACTCGGTGAGCAGCCACACGCTCTGCACCTCGCCGTCCTCGGCGGGCAGCACGACCACGCGGATCTCGCTCACCGCCTGCTCGATGGTGCCGGGCTGCGGGGGGAGAAGGCAGAGGTCAGCGGGTGCGGGCCGGGGCCGCGGCCGCCCCCGCGCCCCTCCCGGCGCGCACCCGGAACACGAAGTACTGCCGCAGGCGGCCGGCGCGGCCCGCGGTGCGCACACTGAGCGGCCGCAGCGTCTGCC
>VZTG01002649.1:871245-896831 GCA_013397845.1 Melanocharis versteri | reverse complement strand
CCGGCTGTGCCGCCATGATGAGCGCGGCAGCGCCTCCACAGCCGCGGCCTCCTCGGCGGGCGGCGCTGGCAGCGCGGAGCCGCGGGCTGCCGTGGTTTCACTGGGTGCAAAACGAGCTTCGCTCTCCTGGTAAAATTTTAGGGTTTAATAAAAGACAATAAGCGACAAAGGATAAAGCAAAAGTTAACGGCGCTGGGTGCCCTGGCCAAGAGCACACCTTGTTAAGGGGAGACCCCCTTTACACACTCTTCCTATTGCATCAGCCTGTTGCGTATTCATAAACAATTATGCACATCCAAACTTTCCCCCAAACTATTTTACCTGTTCCAGGAGCTAGTTAGCATGACTCCTCCCTGGTTCCGCCTTTTTAAAGCATGCGCAGTTCTTTTGGAGAATCCTGTATCTTTTCTCCATCGGCAGGTGGATGTTGTTGATAGAAGTGTCTTGTGACAGGGAACCTGGTAACACCTGTGCTTAGGATGCTATCCAATTAAGCAGATGGTTTAATCATTGTAAGTTAGCTACATTCTAAAACAGTTATTTCTCCACTATATCTAAGTTAGAACAAAGAAAAATAAAGGCATTTAATTATCATTATATCTTTATAACGAAAGCTATCTCTATAAGAATTAACATTATACAAATAATATTAATTTTGATATTTGCGAAAAGCCGATACTATAATATGTATTTATCACAACAGGATCACAGAGTATGCCGAGCTGGACGGGACCCACAAGGATCATCGTGTCCAACCACTGGCTCTGCACAGGGGCATCCCTAATAATCCCACCATGTGCCCCTGAGTGTTGTCCAAATGCTCCTTGAACTCTGTCAGGCGTGGTAATGTGGCCACTTCCCTGGGGAGCCTATTCCTGTGCCTAACCACCCTCTGAATGAAGAACCTCTTTCTAATATCCACCCTGACCCTGCCCTGACAAAACTTCAGGCCATTCCCTCGTGTCCTGTCCCTGGTCACCACAGATCAGTGCCTGCGCCTCCCCTTCCCCTCGCGTGGAAGTTGCAGCGCAAGGAGGTCTCCCCTCGGTCTCCTCCAAGAGACCAAGTGTCCTCAGCTGCTTCTCATATGGCTTCTCAAGGCTCTTCTCCATCCTCGTGGCCCTCCTTTGGACACTCTCGAATAGCTTAGTGTCTTTTTTATATTGTGGTGCCCGAAACTCCCCCCGGGACTCGAGGTGAGGCCATCTGTGCAGAGCAGACCAGAAAAATCCCCACCCTGGCGTGACAGGTCAGACTCTGACCAGAGAAAACCTCTGTGAGCTGTGGTGGGAAGCTGCTCTAAGTGGTTTAGTACTGTATTTAAATTTGCATTTTATCTCTTTCCGATTGCGCTGGTGGCCATGGGTCAGCCTCAGAATTTGCCTGAACTAAGAAGTAAATAATAGGTTCAAAGACATATATTGCTGATATTAGAAATGTATATACACATATGTAAATAAAACCAGTGTTGTAATCAATGCTCTTTCTCTGTTTTTCTATGTAACAAAATAAAAAAGAAGTAAAAGGGGGTTTTAACTTTCCATTTTAGACACTTTTACCACTCATTTTTGCTTCCAAAGACCTTATAAGGAGTAATTTGTTTATTTGAGTGACTTAAATATTTTTCTTTGCTAACCCTTCCTGCGCTGTGTTCAAACCACGTACATTTTGCCTGTGCTGTTTTTAATGTTACAGTGATCCCTTTTGCCCCCCCAGGGCTTGTTTATATCACATTACAGCTCTTAGTTGCGTGTAGCCTGTATGTGTACTTTGTGAGGGATGATGCTCTGGACTTTGTGTATTTATTTGTGTTTGGTTTATTGTCACTCTCCTTTGGACATCTGCAATGCATATTTGCTATCACCTCGAACCTAGAAACGTGGCTGTGTGTGACAGCTGGTACAGCTGGGTCCTGCAGGGTAGGGTGTCCATGGAATGGGCTGGAAGGGGATGGATGTGGTGTTGGAATAAAGTATTGTCTGGACAGCCCTGTGGGGTTTGTGTGGCAGCAACAGGGTCAGGAAGGGGGGAGTGAGAGCGAGGGTGGCTCCTTGAGACAGAGGAAGGCAAAGTGAGGAGGAACTGCAGCAGCAAAGTGGCTGCAGAGCTGTCCCAGGCTGCCAGACCTCCTTCGGCCGTGAGCCGTCTGTCTGTCCTGCCTTGGGGCATGGCTGCAGTCACAAACAGTTTGGTTTGTTAATGTCATCCACGAGACAGCTGCATATTTCTTCTCTAGGATGCATCCTAAAACAAATGCAGAACAAATTTCAGGTAAAGCAGCCGTTGTGGAAGTTGTAGCAATATTTCTGCAGTGCTTTGCACCCTGATGGTGCTTGGCAGCTCAGTGGCCCTGACAAAGCAAATTATATGCCAGTGGGTGCCAGGTTCATCTGAGTATCTTTGGTACTAACTTACATAATTTTCTTGTAATTTTCCCTTTCCCTGACACTGCCGTATTAAAAAGCCATGCCAGCTCTTTGTGCAACAGTTGGGCAGAGCTTTGGCCCTGGGTCCTTGATTTTTAGAATGGGACAAAGGTCCTAAAGAGTAAAAAACTTTCACTTGGGTGATCGAATCGGTCCTCACAAAGTGCTGACACTAGTATCTCACAGGAAGGTAGATGAAACGGGTTAGAAACATACCATAAACGTGAGTATCACAATTTATCTTGCTTTAAATTTGTATTGGTAGACATCGTAATTGGCAGATGAATAATTTACTAAAGCATTTGGTAGCTTTAATTTTTAAATGAATTTTGAGTTAGCAAACAAGTAACGAATGGATGAAACATTGCAAATTAAAATTAGAGAATTCCTCAGTTGTGTCCTGTGGTTTTGCTCTGTTTGTATTTTTTTGTGATAAATGTGAACAGTAATAAAAATTTTCCTAAGAAAATAACATACAGAATATTCAATTATTCCAGTTACTTAATGGCATTTAGATTCCAGCTGCGCAGTTCCCTTGTGTGATACATTATTCTGTAGGCAGGCATCTTTTTGATGTTTTTGCGAAGGTCAGGCTTGTGTAAAGGTAACTCCATACACCGTGTGTGTATGAACTGTTTCAACAGGTTTCTAATACCAGAAATTTTGGGAAACTTCTTTGAAGAAAACATCTGTCGCAATGGCATCATCCTGCCTACAAATCTATGCATTGCTGCTGGCTTTAGCAGGATTCACCACAGTACTTGTCACTATAATGTCCAGCAGATGGAAAGTTCTGGACACCACGACAGAGCTGATCACTGCAGACTGGGTTTCTGAAGGGCTTTGGATGGACTGTGCAGCAACTGCTGTTGGATCAGTACAGTGCAAGAAATTTCTCTACATGCTGAGTTCAGACCGTAAGTGGTCGTGGCACGTGTTTATAAAATCCAGGGATGGGGTTTTACTGCTTCTCTCTGGACAGCGTGTCAGCAGGTTGGGGGGCACATCGTGCAGTTGTGCTGTAGTGGCTGCAGGCAGGTTAAAAGGCCACCATGAAACCAGGGTTCCACCTGCCATTCAGCCCTGTCACTGCTGTGGCTTTGCTGCCCTCTCTGGTGTGCTGACATAGAGGTACGGGTGATAAACAGTCAATCTGAGAGTTTTTTAAAAAAATAGTTCTGGGAGAAATAGCATCTTTCACTCAGCCTGGTTCTTAAATACATGCAGATCGAAGTCCATGAGCACTGGTGTTTGTTCGTGCTTTGGTGTGAGACAGGAATTATTAGATATTCCAGACCCGGTTTGATGCTTTGTGCTAAACCTGTGTACCTGGGTATTTTTTCTGGAGTTTCTCAGAGGTGGCGAGCTTAGACTAAAATACATCTGTGTGATTGATGCTTCTGTGTTTTCTAGGGTCGACCACGCCAGCAGGATAGTTTATCTGCAGCTAGAAAGAGAAGAAATGTCTCTGTAGGGGCTGGAAAGTATTTGTTTGAATCGTTCTGGATTTTAAAAATATCTTTCTGTAAACGCTACCTTTATGGTAAAGGACTGGGAAGGACTGACACTGAAGTTCTTTCCTCAGCAAGCTGAGTGTAGAAACAGTAACATTGTAGCCTTTGTAAATAGTATTTTGTTAAGCTTTCTGTCTTAAACAGAACCTTGCATTTATCCTTTTACAACTTTCAGTTTTGTGCAGTCGCTTTATGAGTGATGTTAATATCATTTCTTCAGGTCTTCCCTGCTTTATAGGTTCCTGCTTGCTGTCACTGCTGTTTGTCTGGACTCTTCCAGCAGACTTATTGAGAACCTGCAGTGCTTAAACCTTAGAAATACCATGTCTCACAGACTGTGATCCTTGTTTTTCTTGACACAGATGTGGACTTCCCTGGAGTCAAAGCTGCCTAATTGTAAGGCAGATCTCTAAAGGCTGAGAGTTTAACTCTCAAGATTCAGCATCTTCATGGTTCTTCTGCAGGGCCCTCGCTTTGGTGCCCTCATCTGCCTTCATGATGATGGTGCCAGTTTAAGAATAAGTATCAGCATCCCATAATGAGGCCAGAGTTTGTAGCCTCAAAAGGAGGCTAATCCTGTGCTTCCAAGGATTTTAAAAACACTGCTCACTGCGTCAGAGGCAATGTCAGCTTTACAAGTCGTCCTGGTGCCTGTTCAGCTCCTCTCCAGGGCCTGCTCTGTGTGGATACCAGGATGCCCAAATTTCTGAAAATTAGAGTTTGGAGATGGGGCCAACAATGACAGCAGTCGGTTCAATCGGCCGGGTTAGAGCAAGGCCAAAGGAAAACTCCCAAGCTGTGGAAGGTGCTGATGTGAAGCTGTCAACACCAACTCTTAAGCCCTGCTGATGCAGAGCCTCTTGCAGAGCAGTACTGGCTGTTATGCCCATTGCTCAACAAGCCACAGTTTACAAAATTTAATGAAGAATAGCCTTATGTTCTTTAACACATTGAAGAGTGGTTTCCTGAAGGGAATTATTAAAATGCCTGGTGCTGTACAGGAAAATTCATGCACTTCGGGTCTGCAGTTCAGTCTTTTCTGTTTGTATGTGTGCTTTATGACTGCCTGTTGAAATACATTTCTTAACTAGGAAGAGAATTTTTAAAAAACTATACTCTTCGTTTTTTGTTTCTATCCTTGGCAGCAGTATAACAGCTGGGGACACTTGATTCAAGGTCACAACTATCTCACCTTTGAAAGTGCTGTCAGCAGAAGTGATCGCTGAGATCACCAGCACAGCACCAGTGTATGGGTAAATTAGCTGGAAACTCTTGGAAGGGCTTTTAATGGGATGCAGATACTCCAGGGTACTGGTACAGTGTGTTCATTCTTCAAGTTGCAGTGACTTAGCAGAAGGAGGGAATTCTGTAACAGTCACCTGAGATCAATTCTTACCTCACACTATCTGGTTTCCTTAAAAGAAGGAGGGAATTCTGTAACAGTCACCTGAGACCAATTCTTACCTCACAATATCTGGTTTCCTTAAAAGATTGCAAGTTTAGAGCGGCACAGGATCCTGCTGCCAAATCTGGTCTTGTTTAAATCAGTGGCAATGATCCTCTTGACTGCCAAGACGTCATAGTGGCACTGTAATATCCTTTGGCAGCTGACCCTACCAACCTACAGCATCAGCTCAAAGTGACCTAGGAATTTTGATGAAAACCAACAAATACTTTTTAGGGACAAGTTGGGGTTCTCTCAAAGGCTAATCCTTCTGGTAGTGTTTACATAAATGCTGTGGGTCTGTCATCCTGTTGCATCATACAAGAATTATTTTATGAAGAAACTCTGACTCCATTTCCTGGAGATAAGAGCAGGTTATCACTGCAAGAGATGGTTAACCCTATTTGGATCCATAAGTTGTTTGAAGTATTAACATTAGTGGGTGATGTGAATTGAGTCTACGATTCTGTCTAGCCATGAGCAGAAGCAATTAAACTGGGTTTAACATACTCTATGCCTAGAACAGCTTTTTTTTTGACCCTAAGGTATTCTAACAAACAGATGCAATTTGCTGGTATGTATTATTTTTCTTATAGCTGTTTTTCTTCATCATTTTATTCCTTTTGAGATAGGTCTGTCACACTAGCTCCTTCATTTCTTTATGTTTCATTTCCATGACATATACATTATTACCATTGTAATACATTGTACAATTGTACAGTGTAAGTAGGACTATTTAGAAGACTGAATGTGTTTAGCTGTAGATCAATAGACAGTAAAATATTAATGGAAACCACTCATCCATAAACTTAACCTTCCTGAAAGAAGCTGGCAGTACGGTTGTTGTGGATTACTTATAACTCCAAAAACCGTGCTAAATTTTCTAGCAGCAGAATAAAGCTTCAGTTCTCAAGCTGTTTTATGTTTGAATCCTCGAGAAAATAATACACTAAAGCTTTTTGATTTGACATCAATAATAAAATTACAAGCAATTTTAATCTAGTGTAAAATCTAGTTGACTTCAGAAAAGAGACAGAAATAAAATACTTGCCTATATTATCACTCTTACAAAGTATTTTGTAGAAATACTGACTGGACTTCCTAGGCTGACAAAAAGAATAGGCTCATTTTTCACTTCCTATTAGAAAAGAATTAATATTGTCACTTTTTTTTTACACGCTAATATCTTTATCATGAACTGCTCCCACTTCTTATTGTCATGCTCGGTAAGCCTTATCTATGGGGAAAGAGCAAAGAGCAAAGGTAGACTCATTTTGGAGTGAAACCCAGAGATAAAACAGCGAGGAGGCTTCTGAAAGCCCTCACTTGATTGTAATCTAATTATAAGGATTTTTGACTGTTACTACTCACAAGCATGACTGCTGTGTTGGAAATTGTTGGTTTTCTTTTGTGCTTGGGTGGGTTGGCAGTTATTGGAGCTACTTTGCCAAACAATTACTGGAAAGTCTCCAGTTTACATGGCTCTGTGATCACAACATCGACGTTGTTTGAAAACCTGTGGAAGAGCTGTGCAGAAGACAGCACTGGAGTATCCAGCTGCAGGGAATTTGACTCTATGCTTGCACTGCCTGGTAGGTGACTTTGTGCGGCCTCGTTAACGTTGCTTAAAAACTTACTGGCAAAAAGTAGCAAGGCTTTTGTTTTGGTAATCTGGTAGTACTGGAAAATAACTGGCCGAGAAGGACTTTGTGGGCTGAAGTAATAAAAATCTCTCAAGCAGCAGTATGTGTCAAGCATGTCAGGAAAGGCTATAAAATAAGGCAAATGAAGTCGGTCGATCAAGCGCTTAACAGGCATTTAAAGTGGGTTGTAATCTCTTCTCTAGCATCTCGTGGGAGGTCTTAGTAGGAGACATTTTTACACTATTTATTTGTTTGGAATTGTTGTATATGCCTTCTTTTGCAATATTTCATAGCTCACGTACTGTAGCTGGAGTTTTTTCATCTAATAGGAAATACTATTGTTAGCTGGGAAGTGGTAGTGGTTTTGTGAATTGAGTCTGAAAATTGTAGATAATCCAAGAAACACATGATTATATGTTATACATATTGTAACATATGATAAGTTATAGAAGGAGTATGTGCTGTAAATTAATATATGATTAGGCTGTTAACTAGAGCTAACTACTGTTAGGGCTTGTTAAATAAAGTCTTTTTGGATGTGGTTTTAAATACCAAGAAATTTAGATCTGCTGGCCCCTGTCCTCTGTATCAGTCTTTGTCATAATTGTGTTTGTCCTCAAATGCCCAAGTAAGGCAATATTCTGTGGATAGTAAGCATGTTTATAGACAGTAAAGCTATTTTTTATTAATCTTGAATAATTCAGTATGTAGATACTTATCCAGAATAAAAATGCCTTCCTTCTAGCTGAATCTGCCCTAGGAGGTGGCTAAACTCAATAGGTAGGAGGATACTCCTAATCTGAAGAGTGTATAATACAGGATTAGTGGGAATGAGGTGTTAAATTCACTTTTTCCCTCAGTCTGAAGTGAAGGCTTGTTGTTGACCAGCTCTACCACTAGCATAGCAATTCTCTGCCACTGTTTCCAGTATTTAGGGAATAATGTGTTCTTATCATCTTTCAGTCTTCTCTAACAATTGCTTTCAGAGTGTGTGTGTGTATGAAGAGGAACATAACCCTGTTTAAACATTTTAGCCTCAGAAACAGCAGGATCATTCCATCGGACATTATCCTCTGCTTATGTCAGTGTGCACCAGCACTGCTGGGTTAGAAGTTTTGACTTGATGACCTGAGAGGTCTTTGCCAGCCTTAATGATTCTGTGATTTTGTTTGGTTCTTGTAAAAACCACTTCAAGGGCTGGTTCGTAGCTCAGTGCTGCTGACTCCAGGCAGCATCTTGTCACTGATGTGTTTACACGGGTGTTGCCTCAGAGTGTGTGCAGATTTGGGCCGTGAGCCCGCAGGAGATCAGCATCTGGGGGCTGCTGAGAAAAAAAGTGAGTTTGAAAGAGCCTGGTGGGATTCAGAAAAGAGCCTTGTGAGTAGATGTGCTAAAGCAAACAGAGCAGAAGGCGAGCAATAGCAGGGCTCCTGAGAGCTACAGATAACGACATGGAGTCAGCAGGAAGGGAAAAAGCGGGGCCAGAAAATAAATGACTGGGCCAGGCTCTGAAGTGAATTTGTCAAGATTAGGTTTGATCTGTTGAAGAGGAGATCAGTCCTGCAGTTGAGAAGATGGCAGTACAGCTGAGGGGTAAAGGCATGGGGAAGGGGAAGGGAAAAACAGCTTGCAAAACCATGCAGATAAAGAATTTTTAGAAAAGAAAACTGAAAAAGAAAAGTCAGAAGACACTGGATGGTAGTAACAGTTGGAAGGACAGCTGGGCAAAGCAGGAAAGAGGAAGAAAATGGGTTTGGTAACAACAAGGGCTCAGCAGACAGTGGGACCTCTGAGAAACATCCATAGCACTTGCAGATATGAACCAAGGCAGATTAAAAATTACCATGGCCAGTTTAGGCGTGTTTCAAATTCCTGTTTAGAAACTTAGCTGAAAATGCTGCCAGGATGTCGGGGATTGGAGGGAGGGCAAAAAGAAGAAACAAAAAGTGTCTTTGTTACCTCTCATCAGAAGGACAGCGAAGATTTTCCACGAAAGTTTCCTTATTGGCAGCTGATCTATGTGCAATACTTCTGGGTTTTGCTTTATGTATGGGAAAAGTCAGATTTGGTTATTTTCAATCGATTTAATGCTTTTGAGTTCACTAAACCATTAGTCTAAATGACAAATATTTGAAGTGAGGAGCTTTTTAAATGCAATATTGCACAAGAGTGAAACCATGACTGGCTACACCATATAGCTAGAACCATCTGTCCAGTCACAACTAAGTCAAACATTTGATATAACTAGTTGCCAAAGCTTTGTAAATTCCCCCTTTTTTTCCCCCTTTCTTCTTTTTAAGGTTCCATAGGTGTTTTTTCCAATGACAGGATTTGGGGATAATTTCCTACAATTAGTGTTGACTAATAAAATGAACTGACTTTGTATCTTGTTAAATAAGCTAAGTTTAAGGTAAAAAATTGAGTTTTCTGAGTTGTGAACTAAGGTTCTCAGTTAAGGCTGCTGAGGTTATCGTATTGTGGTGCAGTTGTATGAAATCCCTTTCCCATAGGATTGCCAGCAGTCAGCCTGAGGGTATGCTAGTGTGATGTGGAAAGATGTGGGGAGTCCTGTCTAACACTGCAGGAGTCCCCAGGACCTGAAATGTGACTTGTTGGACCGCACTGGGTGATGGCCATGGTGTAGGATCCCAAACCTGAAAGCAGCACTGTTGAGTACTTACCCTAACAGTATCTTCTGGAGGCAAAAACCTTGAATTATTAGCGGTATTTCCACTTTTATTACTGCCTGCATTTTTTTCCATGAAAATTTTAAAATTAGTGCTTAGCAAAGTGTTAGTTCCTCAAATGGTTCTAGCCTTTAATTCTGTATATTTATCTCATGACTGCTTGTTGCTATCTTTGGTAACTCTTAAGCTTGCAGGACCAGTACTCTTAAGCCACATTAGGCTGAGTTGGAGTGTGAGTATCACTTTGCCTCCTGTTTCTCTGCCTGATTTTTGTTGTCTGGAGAGTTACGGCTCACTCCAATACAGAACTAGACAGCAGGTTACCGTGGAGGACGTGGAGGTGGTCAGGGAGCAAGAGCTTGAACGCTGGCATCAACATTGATGTGAGTGTCCAGCTGGAGTCAGGCCTGACCCTTCGGATGTATGATTAAGATTGTAGAGTCGTAGAATCATTTAGGTTGGAAGAGAACCTGATTATCAAGTCAACAAAGGCAGCAGTTGTGACCCTGCCAGGTTGTGACGCTTGTCGTGTTTATCTCACAATAAAGGTGCCGAAATGCCATTTGACCTGGAACCTGCCAAATGCAGGGTGCCATTTTAAAGGAGCCCAAAGTCCCTGTCTGACCTTCTTTCTTAGGCTGATTAGTAATCTAGTCCTGGGTTTAGTGTGATCAATACCTAGATGTGAAGGCCAGGGGCTTAAAGGATGCAGAATTGCCAGCATACCAGATTTCCTAACGTGCCCACACCAGCTGCAACCTCTCTGCAGGAGAATGTCTTAGAGAGGAGTGCTGCAGCTCTCAGACCCACTCACCTCCTGTTTGTTACACCAACTTCTTTTGAAGGGCACTGCTAACTTGAGCACGATTCTTTCCTACCTCTCCCTGGAAGCAGCAAAGCTGGCACCTTTTTCCAGTGCCTCAGCAATGCCAGAGCCTTGCACACCTTGGCTAGCACCTGGATTTCAGATGAGTCCTGTGCACGCAGCTGTACACGTGTCAGCAATCCAGAGGGACTTCCGAGTAGGAGACTTTGTTCTGCTCCTGCAGATGGCCACATATATCATTAGGCATTTTCACAGGAATGTAAGGGATGAGGGGCTTGCTGTAGTTTTTCAGGATTTACTAAAGACACAAGAGGATTTACTGAGCTTATGAAGTGTAGGCATAGTTCAACTCTCAAATCTGTTTGACTTGAAGGCTAAACACACTTGGGTTTGGAGGCTTCTCTGCACCACATCACAAAGTTAGACAAGATTCACTCATTACTGCACCTGTTAATTTTGTCACTCCCTCTAATCACTTTTCTTTTTTTCAGCACAAGATGAATGTAATTTCTGTACAGATCCTGATTCGTTTTCTCTTTTTCTGTCTCAGCTCACATTCAGGCATGCCGTGCCCTGATGATTACTTCCATCCTTTTGGGATTCTTAGCTACAGTACTCTCACTGCTCGGTATGAAGTGCACACACATTGGGCTGAGTGATGAAGATGGAAAAATGAAGTTTACTGTCACAGGCGGATTTCTTTTTATTTTAGCAGGTAATATCGAGGCTGAAATGAGAGCACTCTTGATACTTTGTACTGCTTTCACAGCCAGACTAAGTGAAATGAATTTGTTCTTGGTTTTAATGCTGTTACAGCCATTAAAGGAATCACTCACCTGTGTGCTTTTTAAACTTTTTCTGGTAGGTCTCTGCTCCATGGTGGCTATTTCTTGGTATGCTGCAATGGTCACTGCTCAGTTTTTTAACCAACTGTATGCTGGAACCAAGTAAGTTAATGCATCTGTCATACCAAACTTCCTCGTGTGTTAGACAGCTGCACTAACCTCAGCTGCTCCAGAGCTTCAGAACCTGGATGGATCCCATTACCTTCATTTCTAGGAGGAAAAAACTGTATTCAGGGAAATCTTTTCACCTCAGAGGTGTTGCGGGGGGAGGGAGGGGAGTTCTCTTCTGGAAGAGTTAGTGAAAGTGTGAGGAATATCAACCGTGCATCTGAGGGGGTTTTGTACTGTGTTTGCATTTTCTTGAGAGACTCAATTAAGTGCATATCTCAATATTATGAAGAAGAAAAGGTAAAATTCTTAATCTGCTCTGGCATTTAGACCAAAAGAAGTACAAAACTCACGTTCTGGCTAGAATAAAGTGCCTCAGATGTACATGCAAGGGAAAATCGCGTGCAAAGCAGCTCGAGCTTTGCACTAGAGACTTGCAGAGAAATCTGCTGCCTGTCTTATATATGTCTCTATAGTAACAGCTCAACATCCGTTTGCCTTATGAATTAAAATGAGGCAAAATTTGTGGGATTATCAACTAGTGCAGTTGCATACAAGCAGGTTTCGAGGTATAAAAGCCCTTACTCTTTATCTGATATAAAAGTAACAGTTGCCAAAACCAAATGGCAGCTTATTGCACCTTATCTAGGTGCCCTGTTTGGCAATGAGGAACGAGGGTAGAGGTGACTGGGCCTCTCCTTCCGAGAGGGGGAAAAGGAGAGGGAAACATATTGTCAGTGGAATATGAGACATCTATAATTTCCTTCTACCAAGTATATAATTCAGAGATCAGTAAGCTATAAATCGTTAGTTGCTAGGGTCACATTTGAAGTGTTTTCTAGGTTGCCACCCAGGAATCAGTTCAGAGAAGTCAGAGGTGAAGTGCTTTGTGATAAATCAAAGTACTTTAAGCAATTGCTTTTGTTGTTTGTCAGTTTTCCTTGTGTTTTCAATGAAGTGCTTACGAGGAAATTGTATTTGTGCAGTTACTTTTTGTTGTTTTATATCCCCTTGAGAGAGCTATATGAAGGGTAATAAATACATTAGGGAACTGAAACCACTGTTGATAAGGAATTTCGGTTAGTTGGATAGTTGGTGCATTTTATAGTTACCTGCTATAGCTTTGGGGCTTCAACATCAATGCCTGTTAATCAGTTACCAGTGGGTTTGCATTCAGTAGCTAAAGAATTTTTTTTTTTTTTTTTAATATCTAAACTTCATGTTTAAGCTATTGATTCACTGGGCAGTGCTTGGTGAATTAAGTTTGATCATTGGTAAAGCTGGACATTTAAACCTGTGAGACAGGTTTAAATTCAATTGCATGCCAGTATTGATCTTCACTCTTAAGAGACTGGCAAATCTGGTTTTTCAGACTTCATTTTTTTGGTCTGACTTCAGCAAATTAGTGAAGTTAACCTCTGCTATTTCTAAGAGGAGTTTCTCCTATAGCTCTGAAGGCAAACTAAGTTGTGCAGATGTCTCCTATATACTTTGCTTTGGTATGACATCTACAGCATTCTTGTCTGTAGGTGACTGGTGAGCAGAAATGATCGCAGGCACTGGGCAATGTGCAATTTGTACTCCCTGGGTGTTTTTGATAATGACTCTGCTTGTTCCATGTTTGGAAGCCCCTAAACCAGTGGAGACCTTGTGGCTCCCGTGTACAACACGGAGAGCTGTGAACCTGTGCAAACCTCTGAAACCCTCCTGTTAGCAATGAATTCCAGAGTCAGAAGCTTTGACGCTTTTAAATAATGATTTTGTGTTTCCAAGTGGAAAGAAAACACAAATCTCTGGTTCCAGCGTACCTTCAATGCAGTCCATGACACTTATTTTGCCTTTACATTGGGTACCTCAGACCACAGATGTACAGGTGGATTGTGGATATAGTTTTTGTCTGATCATAAAAATTTGTTTTCCTCTTTTTATGGACCTCCTGCCAGACTTTTCCAGACTCAGCTGTGTCTAGTCTTTGGGACAAATTCATTATCAATGGATTTCTTGGACTGGACTAGGGGGTTTCCTGAAAGGTATAGTTTTGTACAGTAAAATAGGGAGCTATTCTTTTTCAGCCTGGGACATTCATAAATGCTTTCCAGCCATACAACCACAGAGGGGGCTGAATATCCTTTAGGATACCTAAGTTTGAAAACTAGCCCTATACAACCAGCTTCTTGTAAGTGACCTAGCACTGTGTCCATAGAAAACGGATGTCTGTGGTCAGCCTTTTCTCAGTATATAGACAGTAAAATCTGAATAATTCAGTTTCACAAAATCGCTTCAGTGACACAGCCAATAAAAGGGCAAAATAAGTGTTGTGGATGGCACAGAAGGTATGTTCTTATTATTTATTATCAACAATTAGTTAAATGTACACAATTATTTATTGCTACTTATCTTTGTGTTGCTTAGTACTTCCTGTAGTGTCACTAACTTGGCAGAGCAACTCTATACAAATAAGAATTTTACTGACCAGACACAAAGCCAGATCTGTTCTCTGTTAACTGTTGAAGTGCCTTTCAGTTAGCTGATTTCTATGCAGATTAGAATTTGTTTGCATGGCTTTGTGATCCTGTTGTAAGTTGTTTCCATAAAATCTTTCATGTTGCAGGTATGAACTAGGAGGAGCTCTGTACTTAGGCTGGGCTGGATCTATTTTTTATATACTTGGTGGGATCTTACTGACCTGTTCATGCAAAGGGAAGGAAAAACAGAATTACAGGTAATCTTGCATTTGTCAGTTGAAATAGTAGCTGTCAATCACATACCACTTTCTATCTGGGCACTATTCTGTCTCTCTCTCACCCCTTGGTATAAATATTTCTACTATTAAATATTTATATTATCAAATTACAAGCAGTGCTATGGCATGTCACAGAGTGGTGATGGCAGGGGATGCTGTACCAAACACTTGTACCTCTCAGACAGGGTATTTGGTGCATCACCATCAGCAGTCACCTCTAACTCGTATTTGGTAATTCTGGGAACTGCTGATGGTTCTAAGTTCTACATGGTGAAAATGTGCAGTGTAAGAGCAAACTGTCACCAAAAGAAAAGTATATAAAACCCCATAATGCATTATGATCCAGTTTCTCTGCAGTGCTCCCTGTGAGTAAAATACTCAAACACTGTTCAATTTGCAGAAAGTGTAAAGGCATTTCCCAAAGCACATGGAATTGATCACTAGAAACATGGGTTTTTTCTTGTTCTTTATGGAAATGTCTTGTCGCACATCAAATCAGGAAAGCTGAGATTTCTGGCCTCAATGTTTAACCTTCCCTGCATTGTTATTTTAGTCTTAAATTTTGGCACATACAGAGGGTCTCTTTTTGAAGGAGAGGGATGAAATAGGCAGAATAGCAGAGGTCCATGTCTACCAGAACTAAAATAGCTTGGAGGTTGTATTAGCTATGCTTGAGAGGATTATAATATGCAAGGAAGAAGCATATTCACTGCTGCTGTATTTAATCTTAGGAAAATTATGTCAAAATGTAGTGAGTGTTCCTCTGATACTCCATTGCCCAATCTGAAACCATTTCAGTTTTATGGTAACATTTCATCAGCCACATTGGACTTTAGATCTTGCTCACCTTACTTTGATTCAAAGTATCAAATGTCCTGAAATGTCCTGAAAATCAGGTAAAACTGGTGTATGAAATAGAAGTTCAACGTGATGAATGAGAGCCAAAGGGGCTGGCTGAAGATACGTCTGTGTTCTTTCTTCATCATCTTGATTCCTGTATCAAAACCTGCAGCTGGTACAAAGGTGTTGAGGGCTTCTGCTTCAGGGCCTTGACAGAAATGCCTCGAGGAAGAGCACATGTGAGTTAGGAATCCAGAGTGTGGCTTTGGTTACGGAGAGAAGGGCTGTGCACCCATCAGGGACCCCATCTATTCCCCCTTAGCCACCAGAAGGAGGAGAACAGGAGGCCTCTAATTTCTCCCCCGTTGTGAAGAACATCCTATTGGTGGGTTGGATACAGAGCTGAGTAACTTCTAAGTATCTGAAACCATGGGCACGTGTCTAACCCCTATTATTTTGTATCTTTTTGTCTTCATTTACAGCCCCAACAAATATGCATATTCAGCAGCCTCTCAGCCCCACATGTACCCCAGGAACTCTGAGACGGTCATAAGCAACAGGGAGTATGTCTGAGCTTCCATTCTGCATCACCTGTAGCATTAGTGGGTTATGAACTCAAAGAAGTGAACCACTTCTTTGTTCCTGTTCCAAGTTGCAATCCTATGCCTTAATTTGGAGCAGTACGAGGAGGAGGTATGGCTTTCAATGTACATAGGAATGGTTTTTAGATGTAAATAGCTTTCTACAGAAGAGGCCGTGATGTGAATTCTTGTGGCATGAAGGTTTTCTGCATTCTGAGAAGCCTGGTAATATTTAACCATAGCGCAGTATATGCTGACACTCAAGAGCAATGGTTTCTATTTCAGCTGACTCAAACATGTGGAACTGATAGCTGTATCTGACTGCCAGTTCATATGCCTCAAACTTACAAATGTGTTGTGTTTTCATTAATGTTTAGCTTCCTTCTTTTGTTTAGCAGCTTAAGCTTTTGACAAGAAATAAACTTTGTTCCACAGACTGACTGAAACAGATTTTTTGACGAGTGGAGTCCTCCAATAAAGATCTGATGTTATACTGAAATTCTTATTATATATGATAGTCGGGGTTTATAAAAGCTACAAAAAATTTTCTAGCAACCACTCACCTTCAAATCTACGGATGTGCAACAAATTTCTTGTTGGTTGTAATGCAGATACAGAAGATAAATGAACGAACAAAACACAGCTGGGCGTGGAGAAAGCATCTGGTGCGAAAATGCCTTGTGGTAACTAAGAAAATGATAGCCTGAATTTTTTACTTTTATTGCTATGGTTTCAGCTTTTAAAATAATACTACTTTAACTCTGAGCAGTCTTTAACTTTGGGAACTTTTACTGCATCTGAATTGTCTAATTCATGTAATTCCCCAGGGGTTTTATTTTCTGTCATTGTTCCATCATTAGAATTTCTGCCTTAAACTACTCCACTGCTAGGAGCATATGTTTACCTTGCAGACTTTCACCTTAGGCAGATGGCAGTGACCTAACTTTACTTTGTATTTATGCTTTCAGCAAGGTGGAGTGGAATTTCACCCTGCAGGTTCACAGGTTCCATGACTTATCCCTTTTAAATTACAAATGTATTCATACAGTTTGACAAAACTCTGTTTTGAATGGCTAACGATAAACACGTAGCAGTCGGATCTAGAAGTTTCATGTGGTTTTGCTTGATGGCCCAACAGATAATTTCAGATGGCGACCTGCAAGCAGCCTCAGCAAAAGTGATTTAGCCGTGTTGCTGGCATGCAGGAAAAACTGACTTGTAAACTGACACGTTAAGGCATGAACTGGGCCCTGCTAGACTTAGTAAGTAAAGCTAAAAGGAGTGGTGATTACTTCTGATTGCCAGTGTCTTCTTCCCTCCACTATGACCTGAAGTTTTTAAAACCGTTCCTTAGGTGTTTTAGAGAATAATTTAAAGCCGAAAATGCACTTAGCCTGCATGGCAGGAGCTGAACTCCTTACCGTCATCTGCATATTCTGTCCTCTGGATTTTTAATTTGTGAAGGTACTTTGGTCTAGTTGAACATAAGGAAAACAGCAGGGACAATGAATGCATCAACCACTGTCAGTTTCCCACCAAAGGTTGTGTCAACTCATTAACATGAATTATGATCCAGCAAGTGAGAGAGTAATTCTGAACTTCCTTGGTCTGGCATCATGTCTTCTAATGGCATCACTGGGAAGTTTAATTAAAAAACAACAGTAAAATCCCTGTGTAAAATCCCTTCCTTCGTTCAGTACATCGTTACCATATTCAGCGTCATTCAGGGAAAAGTAAAGATTCCATACCTTTCTCTGGTTTGTTTACAGTCCTTCCAACCATTTCCTGTTTCTGCTTGTTATTCCCTGCTTATCTGCCCTGTTTCCAAGCACTGCCAACAGAAATGCTCTGAATGAATTTAATGAACCATCAACTCATTTATGGGGGTAAAGTGTTTTATGTACGGGTGACTCAGGAAGTGATTTCCCCCCCTTTTTTTAAAGTCTGTAGCAAGTCACTTCACTTCCTTGAAAGTACCTTCACACATCGCTATTTTTAAGTCCTTCGCTCAGCAGAGCAGGCTGCTTTGGTATCTGCAACTCTTCTTCGTATCTCTGCAGCTGAGACCAAAATCCTGCATTCGGTTCTGCTACGGGTCTGGCAGTTTTCACAATCTGGGGAACAGGAGAGGCATGGTAGAAGCAAAGTATCCTGCATTTCTGGGAGTCATGCACACGAACCTTTAACTTAAAATTTCGAGAAGATTTTCTTTGGTTTTGATTTGGCTCCAGAGTAACAAACAGCTATTTTGGTGAGCTGACTTCACTCTGTGCTTGCTAAGAACGGGCACGTGGGCCCGGTTCCAAAACGGATTCATGGACAAGGCAGGAGACAGAGCTGCTGATTTGCTGGAAGTGGGAAAGTCTCTCACCAAGTGCAGTGACAATGCCCATGTTTAGGATGACAGTGTGAAACTTGGTCACCATCTGCACACCTCAGTCTAAATTTAGCAAATTGGTTATCTAAAGACTTCAGTGAAGAGCCTGACAAATGGGTGAAGACTAAAAACCCGTAGAGCACGAGTAGTTTGTATTGGATAGGCTTCCAAGGAAAGCTTGCATGTTATTGTTTATAGCAATTTATCTACAGCTTTTGGCTAGCTGGTCCCGAGGCATTCAGCGGGCTTTACGGGGTGGTTCTTTGCTGTGTGGAGCTGCCACATGGTGACTGGAGCAAACACTGCACAACAGTTCCGGCACCCATTCACTTTCTTTATCTCTGTCTTCACTTATCGTGACTACGTAAACGATAGGAAATGTTCACTAAGCAACCAGCTGTGTGTGCTTGAAGCCTACTTGCATCTGTATTTATGTTCATCCTAGAAACCCCCCACACACTGAAAACTTATTTGACCAAGCTGGGCACGAAAAAACTTACGGGGGACCGTTTATTCAAACGCCTAATCTCTCTATAACTGGCAACGGGCAGGCGAAAGCACCAAAACAATCCCACAAGGAATCACCACGACTCATCAGGAGCACTGCGTTTCCTCCCCGAAGGAGCCGCGGGAAGGAACCCCCGTTACCTGGAAGGCGTCCTTGAGCGGGAGCCGCCGGTGCCGCATCAGGAAGGCGGTGCAGACGGCGGCGGAGCGGCTGCGCCCGTTCTTGCAGAACACCAGGCACCTGCCCCCGGCCCGCACGGCCGCCTCGATGGCGGCCCCGCACGGCTCCAGGAACCGCCGCAGCTCCTCGGCCGGCTCGTCCAGCACGGGCACGCGGAGGCCGGGGACGCCGGGGGACGGCTGCTGCCGGGTGACATTCACGCAGAAGGTGACCCCCTCCCGCGCCAGCAGCTCCTCGTCGCACGCCGCGCGGGCCGTGCCCAGGAGCAGCGAGGCCGTGACCGGGTAGAGCTGCGCCATCGGCGGCGCGGGGCTCTCAGCGCCGGCGATCTGCTGTGTTTATCCGCTCCGAGGCGCTCCCGGCGGGTCCTAGTGCCGCCTGCGTCCGCAGAGCTGCGCTGCGAGAGCCGAGAGCGCTTTCAGAGCCCGCAGCTCACTCGTAAAGCCAGAGGATTCGCTCAGTCCCTGCCCCCGCTGCTTCCCTGCAGTGTTCCGCACGGGAGTGCTGCTGCTGCTGCGGGCGGTGCAATGCTGAAATTGTGTCAGGGCGGGTTTAGGCTGGATGTTAGAAAAAGGTTCTTCACCCAGAGGGTGGGTGGGTACCGGAACAGGCTCCCCAGGGCAGTGGGCACAGCACCAAGCCTGTCTGAGTGCAAGAACTGCTTGGACAATGCTCTTGGGCACATGGTGTGGCTCTTGGGATGTCCTGTGCAGGGCCAGGAGTTGGGCGTCATGATCCTTGTGGGCCCTTCTAACTCAGCATGTTCTGTCATTCTCTGATTGATCTCATCTTCTCCAGACCATCTCGGTGCCCCTTGCCTACAACAAAAGCATTTTTTGTCTGCCCAGAAAATTATTTACTAGGCTGGCCAGATAGCGTAGCGCTAATCTTTCTGGACTTCAGTAGAATTGCTGGCGTGTTGCCAGGGCGGAGAGCATCTTACACCAGAGTGTGGTGACATGGGCTCGAACTGCACAGGATGGGCGGGGATGGGATGGGCCAAGCCCAGCCAGGTGAAGGTCACGTTGGCCAGTGCCGGGCAGCTGCTGCAGGGCTGGTCGCAGGTGCCAGCTGCTTCCTGGAGGCCGAGCTGCTTCGACCCTTTGCTTTCAGGCAAAACAGGCAAAACAGGCAAAAACAGGCAAAAATTTGATATTTGCTGCTGACACAAAAATGAACCTGAACTGTCGCAGCAGCAGAGCACAGACCGGTGTGAAATGCAGTGCCATTATGAACATTATGCAGTGACATTATGAACTGCAGAAATGTTTTATACCTTTAGTAAACACCGAGCCCTAAGTGGTCGTTATTTCAGATCATAATTAAACACTGAGGAGGCAAAGCAGGCGACTGGTGTGCATAGAACTTCTCCAAGGAGAAGACCTGTATTTTTGCACTTGTCTGTATTTATATAAATACGTGCATATGGTGCAAATAGCTGTAGCTGCAGGAGAGGAACCTCAATAAATACCTGCTCACTCAAGGGTATCAGTCAGGTTATTAAATTTAGCTGATATTTGCTTCCAGGCAGAAGGATACACTTTTAGTAGTTTCCAGTTACCAAGTCCCTCTTAGACATTTTGTGAGCAGCTTCCAACACATCACCTTGACAGCTGCATTCAACCCACTTCTGGAAGTGGACAGAGCTGAAGCACAAACCTTTCTGCTGCACCAGTTCAGGCTCAAGCACATGCTGGAGATCAGACATCCCCCTCGCTGCTCTGCTTGCTGTGAGCCCTTCCAAGAGCTGCCCTGGTGCAAAGCCACGGTCCGTAATTACCACAACACTTTGGAACGATGAATACCAAGGGCATTTCTGGTTCTTTACACTGTTATGCCATGACTTTCTGTGCTTCTACATGAGAAAGAGACCACTTAACAACCTCCCTTTGATGACTCGAGCCAGGATCACCTTGTTCCCACAAACACAGATCCATACATACAGCAGCTGCTCCTCTGAGCAGTACAAGAATGCAGGCAAATCCCTCTGGCCAACACTGGCATCAGCCCCTCACAGACCTGGGGCTGAAACACGGTTTCATCCCTCAGGGTTCCTGACCTGGCCTTTAGCTGTGCCTTGGCAAGGGAAAAAGAAAGAAAATGCCAGACTCAGCTTAAGTGGAGAAGAAATAATTGCCCTGTAAATACAGATTTGTCTCCAGCCTTTTTATTTATACAAGGATTCAAAGAACATATTTCAACTTTAGATAAACAGTGCAAGAGAGTTACAAGTACCTTGGTAACAGAAAGAAATAGATAACTGTCCAGCTATGCTGATAAGTGAAATAATTCTTATTCCTGCAGATAGAAATGCATCTGTTTAAAGCAAAGGTGGACTTTGGATATTCTGCTATACCTTAGCCCCTACCAAGCCCACTGGAAAACAACAGGCAGCTTGTCATTTGTAAATGAGAAGTAGCTGTGCTCTCAAAGCCTTTTGAGACCCTCACCATTGTTTAAAACATACACGTTATGGCACAAAGAGCAGGCTGAAAGACAGAGACACTTGGAAATCCACCATTTATGGTTCTCCCCTTCCCAGGGACGGGGCCTTTGTAAATATTTTTTTTCCTACACCACTACTCCCTCCACACTCCTGCCAAGTGTGAGGCCTTTTCACACCAGAACACCACGGATCACCATCTTGATAACATTGAAGGAGATGTTTCTCCCCAGCCAGCCCAGTTCCTGAGAGACCCTCACACAGCCAACCCAGAGCAGCCACCAGCCACAGGGAGCTGTGTCACAGTGTTTTCCAGCAGGCAGCAGCCCAGGAAATGTCATTTATAAGCACTGAAAAGCCCCAGGTTCTGCACCAGCCCGACCACAGGCTCAGGGCTTGTCTGGACCTGGGTTGATTTCAGCTTGTTCAGCCACACCAGTGGTTGTTCAGACGGCAGTAACTAAGTTTGCCCTAGTTTGGAGGGACACCCAGCTGATATCCTGGGGGCTCTCGGCCTTTCAGCTCCTGGGGAAGGTGACATGGCCAAACACAGCCCCAGGCAGCCTAATGGCAGCAGCTGGGGAAACCCCTCGAGGGCAAGAGAGAACAGAAAAACTGAGTAACCAGGGACCAACAGAAGGCAGCAGTGCAGGCTGACCGTGGACAGATGTAAAAATCAGCGCCGGCGGACGCGGGGCCGAGGGGGAAGCGTCACCATCGAGCATCTCTGGGCACAGAGGGGCTGAGCCCCTGCCCTGCCCTCGCCTGCTGGCCCAGACCTCGGGCTGCTCCCTGGCCTCACCCTGCCTTGGCTTCTGGAGGGTGCAAGCTGCCACCCTCAGGGTCGGGAGGGATGTGGGAGCTCAACCCCAGCCCGGGGCTGAAGCATCAGGAAGGGTTTCCCCCGCGTAACAGATTTTACTGTTTCTTTGAGGTTCTGCCTTGTTAATTTGCACTGGGTTTTTTCCTAGTAACAGAACCACTAGTTTGGGCTATTAAATTGTAAAAATATTAACTGGATAGTCAGTAAATTCCTGGCTTCACATTTAAGATGTGAAGGGGCCCATAGGAAGCTTTTGAGGATAACGGGCAGACAGCAAAAACTAATTGCACAGAAATGGAAGTGACTTTCAAGCTCCCATTCTGCAAAGCAAAGCACTGACCTCAGCAACCATGTGTTAAAACTCCAACCCAACTGTGTTCTGAAGAGGGTACAATGTTTTAATTATTCCTCCCCCTGCCTGCTTTTTTTTTTTTTTTTGCTTTGGACGTAAAGCTTCTGCAGGATTGGTTGTGGGGACTGTTGTAACTGAAGGTTAAATTTGTATTTGCAAGTCTGATTTAAAAAATTTAAAAGAAAAGATAGGAACTCTTCAGAACACTAAAAATCATGTGAATTTGCCATATGTCTAGGAGTAAATGAACCTAGGCAAAACCACAACTTACATTTATCCTCTCCAGAGTTCTGATGGCAGAGGCACTGTCTGTCCTTCAGCCACTGTCCAGCACCCCGGTGTTCATTTCTGACACCCGACCAGATCAGGTGTGATTCTGCCTTACAAGAAGGTGAGGCCAAGGCAGGAAGGAGACGCAGTCAGTGACATTAATCACTGTGACTTGGAGAGGTCAGTCAACGCTGGCCTAAAATCTCTGCTTAGTTTGAGGCACCCTCAGTGCCACCACTGGGCCCCAGGGAGGGCAGGAAATGAGCACCCGAAACTGGCTTTCAGCATTACCTTGCTCATGTCCTCATCTTTCCCTAAACTGCACACTTTAGAAACTGCTGATGTTAAAAATGGTTTTTTTTGCCTTTCTTAGAAAACAGCCAAACCCCAACCCCGCGATGTTTGCTCAGCCCGAAGGCACATCTCCTCTGGCAAGACAGAGAAGAAATGCTCAGATGCTGTGCAAACCAGTAAAGCAGGAGACAGGCCCAGCTCTGCCCTCCCTCTCACCCCAACACAAACCTGTCTGAAGCTCAAACCCAACCCCTGCGTGTGCTCTTGGCCCAAGCAGTCAGTGACTGTGCTGTACCCAACATCTGCTCCACCTACAGCTCCAGCCCACGCTTGCTGGGTTTGGATCAGGCACAGGAACCTCTGGAAGCCCCAAACACACAGCCCTAACAAGCACAGACACTCCTACAGCTACGTGAGGACATTTATACCTTCGCTCACCACCCCCAGTCTCAAAACCTGGCACAGAGCCCAGCCCACCAAGCAATTTGGGGTTAGGGCAGCCGCCTCCATCACCCAAAGGATGGTGAGTGGTGGGAGGGGGCAGCAAAGGGTGAGCCTGGGCCTCCCCTGAGCCAAAAGGGAGCTGCCAGAGGGGTCTGACCCGCTGGCTCAGCCCGCGCCTGCAGGGGTTAGGGAAGGGGTACTGGACGATGGGGAAGGAACAGGGGAAGTGGGGATCCATTAAAAACCTACAATGCAACTGGAACAAACACCAAAGGTAAAAAGAAATCCCAAACAAAATGTGTCCTGTCCTCACAGCCCCCCGGTAGGGACCCAGAGCCCACGGGGATCCCCACCAGCCCCCCTCTGCCCGAAGGCACCTGCTTGAGGGGGCACAACCAGTCCCAAAGCTCCAGTTAGTAAAACGTCCCTGGTCTCTCTTCTTACCAAGAAAAAAACTGGATTCCTGTCCATGGCTGGGGCCAGAGAAGGAGGAGGCAGCACAACTGTCACACAGAGAATCCCACCGTGCATATTTGCATCTCTCTGTTACCTACAATGGTACTGCACTGCAGGCAGAAATTGGACCATTGTTACTTGGGTAAAAAATGGCTTTCCAACTAGCATGCAAAGAAAAAGTACCCCAAACCCCAACCCCTAACACTCATTCCCAGTCACTTAGATGTAGGAAACCTACATTTCAAATTGTCGTCAGCTACGAGCTCTAGTCAAGAAACCCACTCGTGACCTCTCCAAAGAAAAAGCGAGTTCTGCATTTTTGGGTCCAACAGCCGCTGCCAAACTCTTTCAGTTCAACCCACCAAACCTGCTCACGCTCCTACGTACACCACTGGAAGTGAAGGGCCATCTCTGCCCAGCTAGGAAGCACAGAGGAAGAACCCAGAGAGCCCCTGAACGCAGCACGTGAGCCGTGCCGAGGATCCCGGCCTCTCGCGTCGGGAGCGGCGCTGCCCGCGGCACTGGCGCAGTCGGCAGCGGCGCCCGGCCCGCTCTGGGCAACAAGGGCAGGGCAATTGCATATTCCACTGCAGGCAGCTGCACGGCTGCCCTCGGAGGGCTCGGCCGAGTTCCCCTGGAGCCCTCTGCAGAGGCGTGTTTCAGCCTCAAGAGCCAGTTTGTGGCAATAACAAAAGTAAAACGATGAGGTACGGAAAGAAGGGCCCAGCACTGGGGAAAGACCAAGAAAGAAGAAAACAGCTCGAGCACTGCCAGAAATAGCGAACAACTGAAACCTTCTGAAAACCTTTTTCTCCTCCCTTTTTTCGTTTCTTTTTTTTTTTTTACCTTTTTCTTGTTTTTTTGCCAAGGTGAATTAAATACGTCCTTTGGTTGGTTGGTTGGTTGGTTGGTTGGTTTTGGCAAAGTGAAGCCCTCAGCCGCAGTCTGTTTCCTGGCTGTGCCGGCGAGTTACCGCCACAAGTGCTGCGCGGCGATGGCAGCCACCGAGAGGAGGAGGAGGAGGGAGGCAGAAGGCAAAGATCTGCTGCCGGCCCCATGGACGCCGTGTCCAGACTGCTTAGGAATGGCGTGTGTTTCTGGCTGCCTGGTGCTGGGGCTCTTAGAAAGTCTTTTGCCACAGACGTCATCAGGACAGCTGTCCCCGCTCCCGGAGCCGCTCATGTCGTCACCTGCACGGGGACAAACGTGGGGTGAGCACAGACTGCCTTCCTCACGGTGGGCAAGGCTGCTGCTACCCCGGGCAGCTCTGGCCACCAGCCCTACCCTGGCCAGCTCCTCCTCTCTGCATCCCTCAGCGTGGGACACAAGCTCATACCTGACCTCCTGCTGGCTTTAATCACCCGCTGCTGCAGCAGCTGGAAGCTCTGGAGCAGACAGGAGCCATGGCCCTGTCAGCAGGGCTGGGATTGGAGACAGCCCCACAGGTTTCAGTGAGGCAGCACAGCCTCCAGCCACCCCACAGCAAGCTTGCTGCACTCAAGCAGCCCCAAGCCAAAAGCCAGGCTGCCACAGCCCCTCTCTGCCCCCAGGGCCCAGCAGCAGCATCTACAGGGACACCCGTGCAGGCTGCAGGGACACCCGTGCAGGCTGCAGGGACACCTGTGCAGGCTGCAGGGACACCCGTGCAGGCTGCAGGACACCCGTGCAGGCTGCAGAGACACCCCTGCAGGCTGCAGAGACACCCCTGCAGGCTGCAGGGACACCCGTGCAGGCTGCAGGGACACCCGTGCAGGCTGCAGGGACACCTGTGCAGGCTGCAGG
>VZTG01002649.1:851162-869405 GCA_013397845.1 Melanocharis versteri | reverse complement strand
TGCAGGCTGCAGGGACACCCGTGCAGGCTGCAGAGACACCTGTGCAGGCTGCAGGGACACCCGTGCAGGCTGCAGGACACCCGTGCAGGCTGCAGAGACACCTGTGCAGGCTGCAGAGACACCTGCAGGCTGCAGAGACACCCCTGCAGGCTGCAGGGACACCCGTGCAGGCTGCAGGACTGCTCGGCCCCTCTCGCCCCCCTCGATCCTCTCGGGTTCTGCAGCACTCACTCGTGTCTTGGAAATCCACATCGTTCCCGATGTTGGCGTTGCCCAGCCGGTTTGTCATGATCTTCAGCTGCATGATTTGCTGGCGGATGGTCATGTCTGGCTTGGTGATGTCCACCTCCACCTCCGGGTTGTTAATCTGGTTAGCCAAGCCATCCCCCATCACTTCGGGCAGGTAACTGGGAAGGAAGGCAAAAGGTTTAGATGTTTCCCCCCCATAGCTCAGGTCTCCTGTCTCTACAGACACCAGGGTCTGTGAACCCCAGAGAGGCTGCAGGCAGTGCCACTGGCTTGGGGAACAGCCTCTCAGCTGGTGTTTGCTGGGAGGCAGCCAGCTCTCTGGATGGCTGAGCCGTGCTGCCACGGCCAGACCCCAGCAGAGGGGTCTCAGCTTGCAGGAGGTGGCTGGTGGCCTTGCAGCAGCCCTGTCCCAGCGTCTGGAGGGATTTCCTGCAGGAAAGGCAGAGGGCTTGCTCTCAGGCTGGTACCAATGGGCCCACAGTGACACTCCCCTGTGGAAAATCTCTGTCCACACGGGAGGCCGAGGAGCACTTTAATCCCTGCTTGGTTAAATCCTGTGGGGACTGACACCCTGCGGCCACTGAATGGCCCCAGCCCAGTTGGACCAGACAGGCTCCCAGGGGAGCTTTAGTTAGCTGGGAGCTGTCAACCAGAGCTGCACTGCTGCCCTGGTCCTCCTGCTCCTGCAGATCTGGGACACTGCTAACAACAATGTGAAAAATGGAAGAGCTGAAGGTGTTGACTTCGGTTTGGCAAAGCCAAGCCCGAGAGGTCTGCGGAGAGAGGAGGAGGAAGGTGCATGTCCAGCAGCTGCCAATCTCCCCTCAGCCATCCTTTAACCTTGGCTGGGGTAGGAACTGATTCTGCAGCTGTTTGATGTCACCCAGGTGCCACCCTGCATTTCAGAGCAGGTATGGACAGAGGGATGTGTATTCAATTCTCTGCAGCAGCTCTGGAGCTTGTGAGGTAAATCCAGCCCTGCTGCCTTCCGCGCACACGTGGAACTGCAAAACTGCTTCCTTAGTAGAAAACTACACAGTTATTTCATGGTGAGTGCATTTCGGTGCTTAACACTCAAATCAAAGCAAAATGACACCAGGCTTGACATTCCCAGGTACCAGCTTTCCCAGAAATGCAGCATTTCTATGGACAGGGACAGACTGCTCACTCTGAACAAGCGGGGCTGGCTGTGATGAGGTGTAAGTGCCTTTTCAAACCCTTCCTCCCACCCCACGTTGGTGCTCTGGCACTGTGACCCATTCCATACCTGCCCTTGGTCATCCCGTTCCAACACTTGTCATCAGATGCTGAGCTGGCCATTACTTTTTTGCTGCACAAGCTGCTGGGCAGGCTGATCCAGTACGTCTTGAGAGCTGTCAGATTCCCTTTGGCATCTAAAACCTGTAAGCAAAGGGGATGCTCAGGGCCACGAGAGCTCTGGGGTGCCCCAGGGCAGAGGAACGTACGAGGATTCTGACTATTTTTCGTTTTACCATCACAAAATCTGTTTTTATGCAAGCAAGGTTGTATCATCAACCTTCACCTAAAGACCAACCATCAACCCAAGTGCCCAGGGCTGAAGGTTACGTGCCAAGGACTGCTCCAGTACCACAAAATCAACCAGGAGAAGACCATCAGACCAGGAGCCTCTTCAGGTGAGTCTGGCACCAAATCCCTGGGAAATTGCTTATCAGCAACATGGACCCAACCCTGCGCAGAGGCAAGACGACCAGGTCTGCTTGGGTTACACCAGCACTTGATGATCTGATCTCCTTCAGAAGTGCAGCTCAGCAGCCCCCAGAGTGCTGTGAGCTGACCCGCAGGACCCAGGGCCATCTCCAGAGACAAACCCACCAGCATCTCCAGTGCTTGTGCAGAGGATTTGGCTTCCAGTGTCACCTTCCCCCGTCTCTTCTTGTCCTCGCTACTGGAGCCTCTTGTGCTGATTTTGAGGTTTCCACAGCCTTGGAATACCTGGAAAACAAACCAAACTCTCCATCCCATGTTTCGATGCTATTCCTTTAATTATTTAACACTCCACAGTTATGGGTTTTTTTTCCTTCTTAAGTATATTTATCCTTCCTATTGCCAAGATTCTCAGAGATTCTGGCTTCGTTTCTAGTGCCAGATGTGTTTTCAGCACATTGTAACTGGTTTTGGTTACCACTACCAAGCAAAATATTCAGCAGTAACACGTGTTTTTGGATGAGTCGCCAATATTGATATTAAATTATTTATAGCAATTTTATCTGTTTTTCTTATGACTGGAAAATAAAATCCTGGGAAGAACAAGATGGGAGTTGCTCACACTCATTACATCAGTGGTGTGGGAGCTCCACTGATGGACAACAGACCGATGTGGGACTATCCCCATGACTCCTGCCATCAGCATCCACACCTGGGAAATCCATGTCCCTCCAACCAGGGCAGTGCAAGGACAGCAGCTGTGCGACAGTCTGTCAGGTTGGATGTTTCAGGGCCAAAGGAGGCAGCAGAACTGATTTGTCCGTTATCTTCAGGTGCCTCCTATCATCCTAACTACCTGCCCAGGTGGGCTTTGTAGCCAGAGGGCAGCAGAAGCCCTTGGAAGGTACAAATCCTCAGCCCTGGCCTCTGGGATGAGCTGAAGGGCGTCCTGGCAACACCTGCTTCTCCCAGTCTCTCACTGGTGGCAGCAGAGCTCAGAGGGCCAGGCCGGACAAAGCATCAGCGTCAGGAGGGACTTTGCACTGCCAGTTTGAGCCAGAAAATGCCAGCCTTTACACAGGAAGCCACCTGATTTGAAAAGAGGCCTCCAAGCTTGCTGTGGTTGCCAGGGTGCTGTCAGAAGCTGTCGATAACCGTGACTGGTGTCCCCTGAAAGCAGAGGAGTCAGGGCCACAGGCAGGAGCTCTGCTGACACAGCTCGTGCCACCCGCTGGCTCGTGGGTGCTGACAGTGAACTCCTACCCTGCCAAGAGTCCCTTGTCTGTGATTCTGAGGGACATCCAGCCCCCCAAGGCCCCTCCTGGGGTGCCCTGTCCTCTGACCACACGGATCTGATGGCTCCAGCGGTTCAGCCCATTTGTTCATCAGTCTCGTCTGCTCTGGGCAAAAAACCCACCCTGAAAACCGCATGCAGAGCACTTTCAGCTTGGTTCTACCAGAGCAAAACCTTGGTTTCACTGCTGTATCTCACTGGCCTATTGCTGCTGCTGCTGGCAGAGGGCCTCTTCCAGGAGGTAAAAGTCCGGGGAGGTCTCCAGGACAGTGGCAGCTCCGACCAAGGCAAACCTCTTGCCAGCCCTAACGTTTCAGGTGAGAAATGCAAATTATCGCTGGAGAAAACACAACTCCAGCAGACTGAGGGGGTCAGTAGTCTCCTGAATAACGAGAGGAAATAGGCGTTTTCAGCCTCTGATAGCTCCTGCTGCCTGAAATCCGTGAGAGCCGCAGGGAGGAAGGGAAGCGTGAGGAAGCAGGGAGAGTGCTCCACTCACCTGGTCAGCAGGTCATACTGAGGAGCTTATCAAACATGTTTGGTTGCTCAAATCAAACACCAGTTAGACTGTTTAGCCCTTTCCATTTCACCAGGTTTACTGTATTCCCCCTGGAAACACCTTTCTTTGCAGATGATGCTATGTTTTCCCACACCACGGATCTGCTTTCATGTGGAAAGCCTCAGTCCCGCCTAACCAGGGCAGAAAGAACATTGCCTTTCATGTCAGAAAAGAAACTTAACCCAGCACTTGGATGCAGGCTGCTGTTAGTGCTTTGATGTGAATTCCTGTTTGCCAAGCCATCCTTCTGGCCCTTCCCTTATCCAAAACCCAGTTAGGACCTGTCCCACTTCTTTCATCTGCATCTCTGCCCTGGCTGTGGGATAGCTGCAGGACCTGGGGAGTGTCTGGGCAAAAGGCAGGAGCCCTGGAGGGCTGCTTTTGTTCCCAAAGCTTCTCTTACCTGCAGCTACAGAGGTGATCGTGGTTAAGTGGATAAATACACTAAAAATAGAAGAGCAACAGAGGAGACCTTTATGATCCATACTTCTTGGAAGACAGGTGAGCCTCAGGAGAGCCTGGTTTGTACTCTCCAGATGGACTGCCAGATTGCAGCTCTGTCCCACGGAACAGCCTGATAGCCCAGTGCTCCCACTGCAGAACATCCCCCCGAGGCAGGGCACAGCAGCTGCCTCCTGTCACTGGGGACCGTGCACTTCGTGTGCACGCCTCAGCTCGGCCAAAACATCTCAAAACTCCTGAGCACAGAGGCCCCTGACAGCAAATGGCACATGGCCTCTCCCTGTCACCGTGTGTGCAGTCCCACCTCCTTAGGGTGCAGGCACAGGATGGATGTGGCAGGGAGCAGATTTAGAAACACCTGCAAAGGTTTTTGCCTGTGTTGGATGAGTGGCAGGAAACCAAGGTAATTTATCATTAAAACAGTGGGCATTTGCTCTCTTTCACTCTTCATCTCCCCCAGTTCAGCGGAACAGGGAGCACAGAAGAGCATTTGGTCCTGCCAGCTGCACGTGAGGTGTGCCCAGGCACACGCTCCTACCTTGCTCGTGACTGAATCCTTGTTTTCTTGCAAGTTGGAGATGGCTTCAGCGATCCTCATGTGGATGGTGCCTATGACAGTGTCCACGTTGTAGGGCCCGTCGATCCGATCGGCCACCCCGATCAGGGAATCTGGAACAAGGCAGGGACAGCTCTCACCACCACTCTGGGCAAAGCAAGGGGAAGATCAGCTCGTGCCAGCTGGGGGAAGCTGCTGGGCCCTTGGCAGGTCTCCTTGTTGGGAGACACCTCCCCGTTTTCCCTGCTGCCCAGGTGCACGCTTATTTTCATTACTTAATGTAAGCAAAGCCTCTCTCCGTGGCAGAGCAACCTCCTGCAAATGGTAAATGCACTTTTTGTAGTGCTCACCCACAGTAACCAGCATTCCCCTGGGTGATACAGAAGGGAAACCCAGCAAACTGGTGCAGAATTATTTAAAAAACACACAGCAATACTTGGCCCTCACCCTCCTAACTCAGTGCATGCCTTCAGCAAAGCGTTGCAGCCAGCAGAACATGGGAGAATTGGGGTCAGTAAGGTGCCAGAGGCAGTGGATGTGGGCAATAGCTTCTGTGGCAGTGAAGGAGAGAGAAAAGGGGGAATTCTTCTGACATTCACCTCTGGAAGGACAGCAGCCAGGGAAATACCAGGCTATCCAGGTACAGAAGCAGACCAGTATGCCCACAACTAACTGGGAAACAGGACAGGGAGTGACTGAGGGCTGCCTCTCACTCTCAGCCCCTCATGGAAAGCTCTGATGTCCAAGCACTCCTGCCTGGCCTGGAAGTCCCTGCTTGGATAGCTGCTTTGGGACTGTGCTTGGCTTACAAAGAATTACCAATCTCTGCCTGCCCCCAGAGACAATTCTCAGCACTCCAGCTGGGTCGGAAGGAAGGACAGCCTCTATGCTCTCCATATAAGGGGGTAAATTTTGGTAACTTTTTTTTGTATTCTGGGAAATAAAATCTCCTGTAACACGGAGGAGCTTGCAGTTTAATTTTGCTGCCACTCAGGGGCTGTGGTGTCATCTCTGAGACTGTGTATTTCAGACAAATAGTGCCTTGCAGAGGCACCAATCTTGAGATACAGACATTTAAATCAAAGGTTGCACCCCAAATAGCGATAAATTATATTTGAACCACTTACTATTAAAATCTCCCTTAATTTGCCCTGCCCTGACTTGTCAAACTGAAAGAGTAACCCTGTATTTAGTGTAACAAAATCGTCTCAGGCTACACAGAAGGGCGTGGGGAAGGGTGAAGGAAGGACACCACCAGTGAACCGCTGCCTTTGACTCCACGATTTGCTCCCATCCTTGATGAGTTTGTGACCTCTGACACTGAAATGTACAACTGCAATTTGAAAGAAGCTCCAATTTCCTCCTAGCCGTCACCCCTTGACCGTGTCTCTGGGAAGAGGAAGCCAGAATAAATGCAAAGTGCACACGGAATTGCTTCCCTGTCAATCAAGGAAAGCTGGGCAGTGATGCTGCAGGAGACAGGCTGTCACCCTGCCAGGAGAGAGTGACAGGAACAGTTGGCTGGCTCTGGTCAGAAAGGCCAAAGGGCCACTGAACCCCTGGGGAAGGGACAATTCCTCCCCCTCTGCAGCAGCCTCCCAGTTGCTCCCACAGGGAGCATTTCCAGTCAGCTGTGGCACAGCTGGGCTGGGCACCTCTCCTGGCCTCGCCGTGCTGTGCTTCCACATCCATCCTGCAGTGTCCCTGGAGAGGCAGGTGACACTCCTCGAACTTCAGCGGGGCTTTCTTTGTTAATGCCCACACATGCCAACCCCGAGCCAGCCCACAGGGTGCAGCTGGTGGTCAGCTGGCAGCTCTGCTGGCCAGGCAGTGCGTGCCAAGGCAAGGGGAAGAAAGGCCGAGCCCAAGGTCACCTCCTCTGGTGCCTGCCCTCCGTGAGCCCAGACAAACACCAAGGCTCCCCCAGCCCTCAGATCACTCCAGCCGTGCGTGTACAGCGCGAGAGAGGAGCTTGCTGAGCAATGCTGCGTGGGCACAAGGAGCACTGAGAGCTGCAGCACGGCAAACAACCTCCCCTGCACCTCCCACCGCCCTCTCTGCTCGCCAAACAGCCTCAGAGAGCCCAAGGGTGAGCGGCAGAGAAAGGCCATCTTACCCATCAGGTACTTCCACTCGGTGCTGAGGTCGGCCTGGTTGGCCAGGCAGCCCTTCACGACGTTCAGGCAGTAGTTGTTGCAGGGCTTCACGCTGGACATGCCGCGGCAGTGCGGGCAGTACATCAGCTTCATGATGGCACGGGTGCACTCGTGGCTCAGGGACACCTGGGGGGACAGGGCAGAGTCAGGCACACACTGCTCAGGGGATGTGGGTGAGCCCCCCCCTTCCCTGGGGTGACAGAGCTCACTGATCTGAGAGGCAGCACAGCCCCCCAGGAAAAACCACGTCCCCTCTCACCACCCCTCCTTCCCCCCACTCTTCCTCAGTGTCACTGCTGTTGGAGGGACAGGACCTCTAGGGCAGCTGCCAGCTCCTCAGGCTGGGTTTGAACCCAGGTTCCGAGAGCACCGTGCCCCTTCCAGCCAGGTCTGGTGGCCTCAAGGACAGCTGGGGCTGCCCACCAGCTGGACCTGGCCCCTGACACGGTGCACGTGTGCCCCTGGAGCCCCTGCCCCCAGTGCCATCACCGTGCCCCTCCTGCACGGGTCTGCTGCCACTGCCCTGCAGACACACGTGTCCCACACAAACTGCACCTCCAGCTTCCTCAGGGACACACACAGTGGGGCCCTGGGCACAGAACCTGCCCAGCTGGCACCTTTGGAAACTGGAATAGCCTTGGGGGAAGACTCGCACAATTCCAAAATTATGGGCAATTGAGAGCACTTGACACTGGGAAGTGACTGCTCTCTGGGAGCACTTCAGGAAGCACAGGCAGCTGCCAACCTGGGCCAAGCCATGCTGTGCCAGCAGCTCACAGGCCCTGCACGTGCAGCTGGTGCTCTGCAGAGCTGACTCTGCACGTGGCCTTGCCACCTTCAATTAAAGCACCCTGGTCCTGCAAGCACAGAGCCAGTGCAGGTGCAGAGCCCAGAGAGCAGAGCCACAGCCTCAGCAGCACGTCAGTGTCCCCCCAGCCCATCAGCCACGGGCCAGTGTCCCCCTGCTGCCATGGGCAAGGGCTGACAGCACACTGAGGGGTGAAAAACAGCCTGGCAGACCCTGCAGGGATGCTGGCACAGCCCCATGTTCCCCTGTCTTGTTGCTGAAGTGTCTTCTCTTCCATGGTCTTCTTCCACCTTTGCTCAGATCCATTTGCAATTCCCTTGTAAATCTTTTAAAATCATTTACAAAAGAAAAAAAACGAATGTCTGTATGAAGTCTCCCTTGGTTCCAGGTACTTGACACTCACAAGGAACCTGGAGGGGAGAAAAGTGATGGAAGGGGAAAATCCTGAAAGGAAAAATCCCTGAGCCTGCAGCTGCAATGCTGAGAACTCTCTTTACTACTTGTGAAAAACACTTTGAACGTGGCCTTCTGGGGGACTCCAGAAAGATTCAGTTCCGAGTCACCCTTGGGAGAATGTGAACATACTGAGCCCAGTATCAGAGGCTGAGAGAGAAAATCCCTAAGCTTCCCCCCTGTCCTGAAACAGCCTGTGTGGCAGCACCCCCCTTCCAGAAAACCCTGGAAAACAGATGCTGGGCGGTGCTGAGGCTTCCTGGGCCAGGTTTGGGTCCCTGTCCCGGGACAACTGCTGCAGGCAGAGCCCGGCTGCCATGTGGCTGTGCCGCCAGGAGATGGAGGCTCCGTCCCGCCGGACCGCACCGATGTCACACGCGTCACCACAGGAACCGGCCAAGCCACCGCTGTCTCAGCAATGCCACAAAGCACGGCGACAGGCAAACAAAGGAGGAGTTCATTCTTCATCTCAGGGTTTAAATAACCGTGGCTGAATGGGGGCTGAAAAGAGCGCGGTGCATGCTAACACAGGCTGTAGCTCCAGACCTTCTGAAAGCAGAGCACTCACACAAAGAGCAGGGATGAAGATGGGAAAGGAGCTGTGACCTCCCTTTCCCCAGGCACTGCAAACTGATTATATGGGACACTCACAACCCCATCTTGTAGCCTGCACAGGCCATCAGCTCCTGAACACAACTCGGTCCCTGTGCTTCCCTGGCACAGCCCATCACTGCTCATCCCGGCTTATCCAGCTGTGGCCACGCAGCAGTGTCACCTCCCACTGCACAAACTGGCACCTGGGCCACAGCTGAGTCCTGAGACGTGGGACTTTCCACAGTGCTGAGGGGAGCCAGGGGGCAGGGGGATCACCTGCCTTTACCCACACACATCCCTGGCTGCACTGCGCAGACTTCTGGAGCAGAGGGAGCTGAAATGCCCTGGAAAACAGGAACACAGCGCTGCCTGCGGGAAGCACCCACACCACTGAGGTGGTGTGAGCAGAGCGAGAGGACAGCCACCAGAAGCAAGGACACAAAGCTGCTGACACCCTGCCAGAGCCCACGGCAGTCACTGAAAGAGGCAAGAGACAGATTTTGGCTCAGGAAAGTACCTCCCAGGCCCCGTGCTGCAGAGAGCTGCCTTCTGTCCTCCTCCCCACTGCCACCAGCCACATTATCACCAGCCACACTGCCACCAGCCACACTGCCACCAGCCACACCACCCGTGTCCACACCCGTGCAGCTCCTTCCAGCTGCTGTCACCTCCCTTGGGGCAGTGGGTGCAGGCAACAACGGCGCCCGAGGCTCAGTTTCAACTCCTGAGAGCGTGGGGGAAAAGAAAAAGTACTTCTGCACCTCAGTAAGGAACATTTCCAGATGCCAGAGGGAGCTGTGTGTGCGCTGGCAGTCTGTCACTCTCGCCAGGTGGCCTTGTCTCCCGGAGGACAGTGGAGTGTCCCACTGCCCCAGGAGTGGGGAGCCTGGCCCTGCTCCCTGCCCCACAGCCTCTCCTCCGAAGACCAGCAGGTGACCATCCATCAGCAGCCATCGCTCTGTTGAATCTGGCAGGTGCCAAGTGCTCAGCCTAATCTCTTGGCAGAAAGGACAAATATTAATTTCTGCAGGTGCATGACACCACGCTCCACTCCCTTTCCCCAGAGAACGACTCCAACCCCTCCCGTTGGCAGCAGCAGTCCTTTGGCACAGGCAGGCTGCAGAGGTGAACTGAGAAAAGAAGGGTAAGAGAGCAGGAAGAGGAATCACACCAAATATTTTCCCCGTGTTTTGCTTGGCCGGAGCTCAGTTTCTCACTGTTCCACCCAGCCCATGGATCACTGCTCCACACAGGGCAGAAGAAAGTGAGGGCTTAGGGCTACCAGAACCCCTCCCAGCCCTGAGCCTGCACCATCCCTTTGGGGGACTTGCAGCATATTAAGGAACAGAGTCCTTCAAACATTCCTGAGTCCTCACAGATTGGTTTGCTGAAGTTAAGCTTGCAGGTTTTTCACAACGCTGTATCCACAGAGGGGAATCCCAGCCCCAGTTCGGAGGGGCTGAGCTCCCCTCCCAGGATAGGGATCCCACAACACGAGCAGGGGAGCACTGCAGCCGTCCTGCCTGCTCACCCCTGGGGCACAGCCAGCTCCAGCAGTGGCACCAGGGACAGGAGCTGCTGGGGCTGTGGGGACACCACCCTCCCTCCCCAGCAGCAACTTCCCCATGACCTCCCTCAGTGGGAGCGAGGCAGTTTCTCCAGGCTGGCAGAGGCAGGACTGACCTCCACCTGCACACCGAGACACCTTCACCTCCCAGTGCTTCTGCTGCCACGCCTCAGCCTCCAAAGGAGCCTGAAACATCGAGCTACCCCCTGCCCAAGAGCCAGTGGCTGCCAGGAAAGACCTGCAGGGAGTCCCTGCACAGACCTGCAACAACTGACGGATCCATGAGCAGCATCCATTCACCACAGGCAGCCTGAGGGCAGGAGCACGAAAAGCCCTGCAGATGGAGTGAAACCTGACAAAACAGCTTCATCTTTAACGGGTCTGGCGCAGCGTGAAGGTGGTACCTGACAATAATTGATTTCTCGAAGTGCCATCAACCCGGCCCAGCCTGTGGCTGGTTCTCCTTTAAGGAGGCTTCAGTGGCACCTACAGTCTTTTCTTAGCTCAGTGACCTAGAAACTGCATTAAGATGTCAAGAGAACATGCACAACACAGTGGAGAAGCCGTTTCCCAAGAATCTGAAAAAAAGATTATTATTATTGAGACATATGGCTTGGAGCCAGGGCACTCATTCGGTTGTCAGAGGTATAAATAAAAATGCAAAATAAAGCTAAGCTCAGCTTAAAAATACATTGATTGTACGTCACTGCTCAGCTAAAATCCACATACTCTATTCTGATCACAGTGACATCCACGGGTACAATCCTTTGAAGCGTAAGCCCAGTGATGAAGTGATAAGGAAAAAATGTTATCTTCTAAGATACACCCAAAATAGGGGACAAACCTTACCGAGCAATAAATAATTTTAATTAAAACTACTTTACAGCTGGGGATACAGCAGCAGCAATGAGGTAATGCAAGGGGAACAGGTGGCTGCCTCACAAAAAGCCCCACAAGCACTGACATTTCAAGGAGGCTGTTGGCAGGCCCAGCTCTGTGCTTTTCCACGGCCGCCCTCCAAAGCCTCACGTGCCCGTGTTTTTTTGGTGGAGCCACCCAACCAGACGTGGATTGCTGGAGGCCAAGACCTGTGCAGACTCTCCTGCCTCGTGCCCCAGTGCTGGAGCTCGTCACAGGCTCTGTGAGCTGGGATTTGCTGTGTGACTCCCTGGCACGGGCTTTGCTCAGCAGCCAGCGCAGAACGGGCACGTGCGGAGATAATTTGACAGGAAATTGAGAACACATAATTCTCCATTCGGAGTGGCATTGGTTTCCTTAATTTTTCCTCCTCCTGAGCAACGTTTAAATCAATTACAGGGAAATTAATGACTTTCACAAGCCATTTGCTGAGAGGATGGGCTGGGGGATTAGTCACTGACTGGGTTCCTTGCCACCCCCCAGCCAATTTACAAAACACTCAGTGTGAAAGGCTTCTAACAAAAAAAAAAAAAAAAAAAGGCAGCTCCTGCCATGTACTTTTTTAACATGCTTTCCAAGCAAAGAATCACAGGAACACAGGAGGCTTGAGGATAACAAGAACTCACCAACTCTCTCCCTTTACACTTCAGGAGAGCCAAGTTACCCTTCACAGCACCTAAACATAACTTTAGAACAATTATAAACTTTCTGAAGCACAAACATAGGGAGTAGAAACTACTTGTAGACGGGGAAAGCCCTCAGCTCAAATGCACGAGACACAGGCACTCAAGGGCCAGAGACACCTGAGACAGCTCTGGGGATGGCCAGGCCTCTAGAGCCTGTAGGATACACAGCAGCACTCTGGTCAAAATGGGCTCAATTTCTCCAGAACAGAGGAAAAAACTTTCTTATCCTTCCTCTGTGCCTATGAAGAACAAATCAAGCTCGCGATTTGCACGTTCAGCCCAAGTCAGCCAGCTTTGCACACCTACAGATGCTGGGAGGTAACAAGAGCACGTCTTTGAGAGCCACGGAACACTCCTGAGCTGCCCCCTCCATGGTCTGTTCTGAAGCTCCTACCCAGGTTACATCCTGATTTTCCAAACAGCACCCACTGATCCGTAGAGCTCTTTTTACAGCGCAAGATTCGGTGCAAAAGAGGGGTGGAATTCCTCCTGACCCCAGCCCTCGCTGAACCTGCAACAGGGGGAGGGTTTTTACTCCTCTGAACTGGGACCTCGTTTGACAGGAGTCACAGAAGAACAGAGAGGGGCAAAGAGGAGAGGCATTTTCTGTCACTACCCTAACGCCCAGTGCTTTGAAAACACCCAAAGCCTCCAAACATACCCTGAGCTATGCTGGGGCACAAAAGGACCGTGGAAGTGATGACCTGACTCGCACACAGCTAAAAGCTGCTATACCCTCCTCACTCCAAAAACCACTTCTTTATCTGAGTCAATTATTTCCTGGAAAGGTGTCTGGAAGGACCAAAGCGTGGGATGCAGAGAGGAAGGCCTCAGGGAACTGCAGCCCAAGAGGCACGAGTGCTGGGACCAGCTCTGTACGTCACACCCAGCAGTTACAGGGTGAAGCAATGATCCTTCCTTCCCATCCCAGCTTCCTCAGAGTTGGAGAGAAGCTGAGCTTTAGGAAGCCACGGGTATCTGGACAATCCTTCCACCAGTGGCAGCACCAGGCTCCTACCAGAGCAGCACAGGGTGTTTGGGCTGTGCTGCTGCTCTCAGGCACAGAGCCTGGCTCCGGACACCTTCCAGGCATGAGACTGACCCCATGGCCACTGGCAGGGCTCCTCTGTGCCCAGCAGGAGATGGCCAGCTCCTCTGGCACCCAGAGCCTGCAGCCAAGCTGCAGATGCTGCTTTTGAAGTGCTGGCTTCAAACAAAGGAAAAGAAAGAAAAGGAAAAAAAAAAAAAGAAGAGAAGAATCATCCGACCCCAAATCCTTCCTCCTTTTGAAGCCTGGCTTAAAAGCAAATGAGAACCTGCAGCCCAGTTGCAATGTGACTGGACTCCTCGGCCTTCAGGGGCCTTTAAGTACATCTGAAAGGCATTTAACACCAATAAAATAAGTTGAGCTCTTGCTGGTATTTTTCCTACCCCCCTCCTCCCCTTGCACATTCCCCCCAGGCTGCTGCGAGCCATCTGTGCCTTGCTTCCCAGGGGAAGCAGGGTTAGGTAGAGTGGAGAGATTCAGGGATGGAGAGAGAGGCCTGGGTGAAAACTCCAGGCTGCTGGAAGTGCTGTCACACCCCTGGATTGCCAGAGGGACAAGGGCAGGCCAGCTGATGGAGGGATGAGGCTGAGCTGCTCCTTGACACTGCTGGTGGAAATGGTGTTCTGTGGGCTCTATTCCCTCTAAAAATCTTGCCCAAGGCAGCGTGAGGGTGGCCTGCAGGGAGCTCTCTGTGGTGTTGGTGTTTCCCACACTGACCCCGTCCCTGCCCTGTGGCTGCTCTCCCATTCCCTTCCTGGCTCTCATCCCTGAGGAGCAGTGCAGACCCCAGGTGGGCACTGCGACCTGTGGCTCTGGTCTGATGTGGGGTTGGCTGGGGTGAAACAAAACACCTCCAGATGCGCCAGATATCTATCAAAATGTGCCTGCACTGACTCCCAGGTAGAAGGCCTTGCTCTCTGAGTGGCCATTCTAACCTCCAGAAGCACCAGTCAAAGCTAGTGACATCGGGCAGTTTAGGTTTCCAAACCCAGGGATGCTCTGGAGCCAGCAGACAGCAGGCAGGTCTCAGAGACCATCAGGGCTGCTGGAGGCAGAAGCACCCCCAGGGCTGGGGCTGAGCCAGCCACACGGGCTGAGCCATCCGTGGCACCCTCTCTCACCTTCTCATGGGACTTTTAAAGGCAGGTGAGGGAAGTTCTGCCAGCTGTGAAAAGCCCTTTCTGGGACAGTATCTAAAGGAAAGCAGGTCAGCTCTTCAAGCCACAGATCAGGCTGTGTGTGCTGGGAAATGCAGGCAGGTATTCAAAGCCACTCCAATCACCCCAAATCCCTCGGCTGGAATCGCACAGCTGGGATAAAGTTGTCAGTGTGAAGAACAGCAGCTACAAAACCAGGCCAAGCAGAGGAGCTGATCCTGCTGGGCCGGCAGGGAGGAGTGCTCCTGAGCTTCCCGTGGGATGCCCAACAGCCTAGGAACGGGCTTGGAAAGCCAGCCTTGCTCTCTTTCAGAACAAAGCAGCACTCAGAGGAGAGGTTTGTGTTTCACAGGGGAGCTGGCCAGCTCTGTGATCAGGACTATCTGCAACGTGGCCATTCCACGTTGGGCAACATTTCACTTTTACAGTCTCCCCGAGGAGGGACCCTCAAATATTACGATCAAAACCCAGAAGGGCTGTGATGTTCTTTGCACCTCCATGTGTGTAACTGGAAATCCGGGCTGTGGCTGCCCCATGCCCTGGGCAGTCAGTGCCCAGTTTCTCCAGTGACAGGAGTGGGAGCTGCAGGTGTGCCCAGACCTCTGCTGGTGCTGGGGAGCTGCTGTGGGGAGCACACCCTGCTCCCTCCACCACATGGTCAGCAGCTGCCTCGTGCATGTTTATGCCAGCCCTGATGTAATTAGCACCTTGACGTGTGTTAAATGAACCAAGCTTTCCAATTTTTCAGAGTGAAACTCTAAAAGAAACAGCTGCAGGGCTGACAGAAATATGATTCTTCCAAAGTCTAATGAATTGTATAATCACTTCAGTCATTATTTTGCATCTTCCTTCCATAAATGCACAGCCACGAGTCCTTGGAGCACGGTTTTAAGCCTCGCCAAGCCCATCATTCAAGATGCATCGAGTTCCCAAACCTGCCAGGGATGAGGGTGCTGGGGGTGGCTGTGCTGGGGGATGGTGGCACAGGGAGGACACACACAGCCCCAGCACAGTTCAGAGCCCCTCGTGCTGTCACCTCGCTGTGTTCAGCGCAGGAGGATGGAGGCTGATGCCAAACCCGTGCCCTTCACGCTCCAGCACACCAGAGCTGCTGCTAGGCCTGAGGCCAGGCAGACTGCCTGGGTGCAGCCCTGCCAGCCCAGCAGCCAAACGGCCATTCTGCAGAGTCAGGGAAAAAAAAAAAATAAAAAAAATGAAGACTGGGGTAATCGAGTCAAACTGGGGCAGCAGAACAGGGAGCAGCATTGTCCCCGTCTCCCTGCAGCAGTGGTGAGGCCACTTGGAGAGGGCAGTGACAACGGCTCCAGAGGCAGCACCCACAGCTAACTGGGAGGATCTACGTCTTTGCATTCCTGTCTAGCACCTAACTGCCTTCAGATATTGAAATGAGAGAGATTCATGCAGACAGACAGACTGCTGTCATGTCCTCTCCCTCCAGAGAAAAATACTGCAAGCCAACACCTGCCTATTGCACACACTCCCTGCTCTGCTCATTTAACACAGGTATTTCCAGCTGGTACAATTTTCAATCCTTTGAAAACTAGATTCAATTGACTTTTAACCACCAGGTAAATATGGGAGACATATATCTACTTTCCTGCATTATTTCTATTCTATTCAGAACACCTATGGGTTTTTATCCCTGAAGGGTTGTGATTGAAACATAGTAAGGGAGAGAAATACCAGAAAGTAATATGTGAAATACATAAGGATGTGTTCAGGACTGCACGCCTCTCATCCAGCTAGATTTGAATCTGTCCAAACAAATTCCAGTGTTTTTGCAAAATCTCCTCCCCAGTTTTGCATGCAGCAGTGCTGGAAAGGAGCAGGGGTGTGTGTGGGGCTGTGGGAGCTGCTGTACCAAGGTGTTTAAAGCAAGAAGGCAGCTGCTGGCAGGGTGATGATCCAGAGAGCACAGCCAGCTCAGGGAAAGGGATATTAAGCTCCTGGGTTTGCAGGGGGAATCGGGCTGACTGGAACTTAGACCTAAAATGGTTTCAGCCATGCAATCTCACATACAAACTGGCAGGGACAGCTGGGCAAGAAAACACGAGAGGTGACACCTCCCTTTGGAAGGAAGGGCAGGTCCCAGTTGTGGGCAGGTCCTGGCAGCCGTGCCAGAGGCCACGAGGGCAGAAGGCAGCCAGCACAGGAGCTGCTGCAGGACCAGTCCCTGAAGGTCAAGAGCTGGTTTCAGCCCGGAGCTCAGAGGGTGCTCACAGGAAAGGGGGTCTGAAGCACTGCAGGGTTCCCACCTGGGCCTTCAGTCCTCGCCCTCCTCCCGAGCACAGGCAGTCCTGCAAAGGATCCCTGGGGAATTCTGCTCCCTCTGAATTGCTGCCGAGTCTGCAGCACCACAAACCTCCAGCCCAGGCACCGACCAGCTCGTTTTCAGAAAGCCTCACCAGAGGTTTGCGACAACACAAAGGAAACATCCCGTAACATCTATTTACAAACACTAACGCTGTCTTTTCAGGATCAAGAGAAGGCCAATTCAGATAAAAGCTTAGTACAATCACAGAAGTGAAATCCTTTAAATGAAATAACATGTTATTTATGGTTGTGTGTACTTGCTGCTGATACTCTCAAAAAGGATCAGCCACCAAGCACACGGGACCAGAGTTCACTGCTCTTGAGATGCTTCAGCATAGTGGTTTCATTAGTGGGACAAAAAGATTATATCTTCATTTCATTCAGTAAGATCAATTTTATGCCTACTTCACCAGAAAAGCAACTGGAAGCTGAAAGACAGAAGTCAAATATGTGCTTTCAAGCTGTGGAAAAACGGCTGCAATCTTAAAGGACACGACGACCATACTGTCTTTGTTATGTTATTGACTTGTTGGAAATGTAAAGCATGTTTAGATAAACATTATTTTCCATATGTCTTCAGCACATTCACTTAACCATTAAAAACATTTCTAAAAATTCTATTTTTAGGACTTTTTAATTGGAATTCAGTTCCCAGACAAATACAGCTTGAACCACCATGTGTTTAAAAATTACTCATATGGTAAATAGGAAAGCTGCCATGTACCTTATACTAACAGAAAAGTGTAAAAAAATAAGACTGAAATATATTGTGAAACACAGCACTGGCTAAATAAAAATGTACTGATAGCTGACTTCAACTTTCATTGGTAAAATGAAATACAGGATTTAGTGAAAAAGCTCATGAAGAAAATCGTTATATTTTGTTTCAAACTCAAATGAGAATCAGCCTTAAGAACATCTACTGAGAAAAGGAAATGCAAACAACTATTAAAATCGATTATTTCAGTAAGTGTTTCTTGCTTACGTAGCTGGTGCTGCTTCACATCAATCTCCACTACCTTGGGGAAACTTAAAATTTAGAAACAAGAACCAATGAAGACCCAGCAAAGGAAAGATTGTCATAATAACTCATTTTCTGACTGATGAGCAAAATCCATTTCAAATTACTTCCTCTCGCTGCCTTTGGAGATGGAACATTACGTTTTGCTCTCCGTGCTCTGCCCGACAGCTGCGGGCTGCGAGGGGAGATGGAGGATTCTGGACACTCTTTGGCATGCACAGGGCAGCTCTGCCTGCCATCCATGGATGCAGGGATCCAGCACAGACCCGTGCAGCCCCCTGCCCCTCCCGGTGTCCTGCTGCAGACAGGAGCAGCTGTGCCCCTGTCCCCAGGGCGCTCCGTGCAGCAGAACTGACCCAAGGGGGCTGAGCAGGGAGAGCAGAACGTGACAAACCCAGCCAGGGTCACAGCCACTGCTGCATATCCCTGCATCTCCTCAGGGTTCTCTGCTTGTGCTCATAAAGGGTTACCTCTGAGCCCTGGCCATTTCCTCTGTCTCAGCTTTGCTCCCCCTGTCCCGCAGCGTTCCAGCTCACCTCCACCACGTCTTTCCCAGGAGCGCGTCCTCGGTCCGGCTGCTGGGCACAGCAACTGCTCCAGCAGGGAGGGAGCAGCTCTGGGCAGGAGTGAGGGAGGGTTTCTGGGCAGCAGGGAGATCTCTGGGCAGCAGTGAACATCTCTGGGCACCAGTGAAC
>VZTG01002649.1:813738-851014 GCA_013397845.1 Melanocharis versteri | reverse complement strand
TCTCTGGGCAGCAGGGAGGAGCTCTGGGCAGGAGTGAGATCTCTGGGCAGCAGAGAGATCTCTGGGCACCAGTGGGATCTCTGGGCAGTAGTGAACATCTCTGGGCAGGAGTGAGATCTCTGGGGAGCAGTGAGGGAGGGTCTCTGGGCAGCAGTGAGGGAGGGTTTCTGGACAGCACTGAGGATCTCAGGGCAGCAGTGAGATCTCTGGGCACCAATGAGGATCTCTGAGCAGCAGTGAAATCTCTGGGCACCAGTGAGGGAGGGTCTCTGGGCACCAATGAGGATCTCTGGGCAGCAGTGAGATCTCTGGGCACCAGTGGGATCTCAGGGCAGCAGCTGGCAGGCAGCGACTCCACCAGCACAAGTGAGTCTTCTGTTCGCACGATGCTCAGAGCTGGAGCAAATGCCGGTTTTGGGCAGCTGCCAATCTCACAACCAACGAACAGGATCCTAAATAGAACCGGGATATTTGTTCTCTCTCACCCTGACATGCACCACGAGGTGGCATCCCTAGAGGAGCCCCCTCTTTGAGTGCCCTGCACTGGGGATTTTGTGGCTGCTGCCATTTTGGTAGCGGCTACTTCACGCAGGCCATGAAAAACACCTGCAACTTAAACAAAAACCTGCAATTCGTGCTGAAAGCGCGGCTACAGAAACACAGAACCTGCAGATGAACACAGAGGTGCTGCCCCGATCCCCCACCCATCGTAACCCCTCTCTCTGTGCCAGGGCAGGGTGCCAGCCTGCACATCCATCCCCAGCCCTGCCAGGGAGCCACGCCAAGCCCAGCCCGGGTCCCAGCCCGGATGGCAGCGCTCCCACCGCTGTCTGTGTCAGGCCAGGTCGGTGGCAGCAACCAGCCACCAGAAGTTTCAGGACGCGGTGTCAGAGCCTGCAGTCTGTCAGGGTGACTTCGCCTTGAAAGCCTCGATGGCAGTAAAGATGAAAAACGGTTTTGCCATTTTCTCCTCAAACTCTTTACGCCCAGCAGGACACAGAGGGCTCGCTCCCACACGTGGCTCCTGCTCCTATCCCTGCCAGCCACTGGCCAAGGGCTGCCTGAAGCTGTGGCTTCCTCTGAGATCGGGGCAGCTGAAGGCTGGGGAAGAAACATCCCTTGGGCACAGCGGGGATTAAAGAAATCTCACAACATCCACGCCTGTAGCTCACTCAGGGAAGCTCTCTCCCACTAAAAGACAGCCAGGAACTCTGGCAAACAGCATCAGCCCTTCTCTGGAGTGCCCAGTAATGCTGCCTCTGCACAAGGACCTGAAACAGCAACAGGATACAGGAGATACACTGAACTGGAAGAGTCCGAGAAGCTGAACTCAGGAATGGTTTAGCAGAAATCTGCAGTTTTTCTGGGATTTACAAATAAATAAAACCTATTTTTTCCTGAAAATAGCTTTTTCCAAAGCTAGCTAGTTTATTTCTAAGTGCCCATTTCAACAGGCTTTCTCAGTTTTCCTGATCAAAACACTCGCCAGTGCTCCACATGAAATTCCAGCTCAAAGAGATAAAGACTGCTGCTACCAGCTGACAGGAAAGTTGAATTCCAGTTTCTGACCTTCTTCTAATGTCATGAGTATAAAGCAACATGAAAAATGACACGACACCAGTTGTGGGTTGAGTCCAGCACTCCACATCCATCTGACACAAGTGTAAATCCACCACTAATAAAGTCAGTAAAGAAAACGGGGAAAATAAGCCAGTTTTGGTCCTCATAACAAAATCAGCTCTCAAGGAGGCTGTGCTGAGGTTTTCTCACTCGGTTCATGCACCTGGTGCTGCAACAGCAACACACTGGGTTAACTGCAATGCCAGGGAGGGCTCCTGGGAGAGAGGAATGGATGAGACCCTCCTAGAAAACCCCCCATCCTGAAGGAATGGACTGGGGGAAGCTGAGGGAAAAGGAGGATCTGTGACTTGTCATGTTCCCCACGTCCTGCTTGATAAGTGATGCCCAAGAGAAGGAAAATTCAGAAAGGGGGGACCAGAATCAAAATCCAATGAGTCAGAAGCCTGCATGAAGGTGGGGCAAAAGTCTGCTGCCTGTTGGTATCTCAGGTCCTCCCCTCTGGCTGATACCATGCCTGCAGCTGCCCTGCCAGCCTGTTTCACCCACCAGTCTCAGCTACAGGCAGGATCGTGCCCATCGAGCTGGAAATCTCAGCGATTGAGAGGATTTATGAAAAGTATTTTGCTTTTGTCCCCCTGAAATGACATCATTCTCCTCTTTTATCTGTCTCAAGCGTCAGGAGAGTGTGATGTTAATGAGATGTACAAAGGCTTTTGGGTAGCTGAACAGTTTTATAGTCCCACATTGATAAATTAAAGCATTTGTCACTGTTACCACGTTAATGTTTCTTCCCGAGATCAAAGTCTGGATTTGCTGCATTAAGTGGGACCGTCTTCTGCTCCCCATCACCACTCGTTACCTTCCGAGGAAATGAATCGTGATCCTGGATTTCTACACTCCCAGTTTAATCACACCCTGATTCTCACACCTGCTGATTCCCATCTCCACACGCGGTATGCAAGCCGTTTTTTTATTACGGATTTTCTCCTTGCTACCTGTGTGAAAAGCCTGACTATCTTGTTTCAGGACAATCACTTTCTTCTGGCTCTGAAAGGCCGCTTCTGCAGCAAAGAATACAGACAATTTCCTTCCTTCTGCAACCCCGGATTCAGCCATGTTGATTTACATTTATATAGCACCTTTCATCCCTGAAGATCCCAACGCACTTTACAAATTCCCCCTCTCTGTACACAGAAGCTGCACAAATAGCCAGGCTACATAAACAGACACAGGATCCCCCTGCCAGCCTCTGAAACACATCCCTCTGCCTGTATTCCCAGCACACTCGTGGCCATCCAGCCCTGCAGCACATCTCCATCAAGGAGGGAAACACGGCAGCGGGATTTAGAGGCACGTGAGGAATCTGGGCACTGGAATGGCTTTACAGCCTGGCTGAGTGACATCTCCCTGGCACTCTGCTGCACAGGTTAAAACGGGGCAAAAAAAAAGAAAAAAAGCTGATTTGTGGTGAGCTACATCTCAGTGCTGCTGCCAGTGCCTGTAGAAGCCCAGGTTTGCTGGGACAGGTAACTCTCGAGTAGTTTATTTTTTAGAACTGAAAGGTAGCTGCTTGCTTTGCAACGAAAACACGAGGGGAAATAACCCCCCCTCCCAACAGCAGCGATTCACTGGCTGCAGCCAGCGTGAGGAAGGAGGAGAAGGGAGAAGCCCAGCGTACCTGAGACACCTTTTTGACCACGTCGCTGCCCACCAGGAAGCCCTGCGCGTAGGAGCGCGCCGCGATGAAGGCGCGGGTCGCCTTCACCTTCAGGTCCCTGGGCACCTCCCCGAAGGGCTTGTGCTGCTCGGCGTGTTTGACCATGCAGTCCAGGTACTCGTCCGTGATGTGGTACTGGGGGTTCAGCAGCTTGAAGAGCCTCTCCAGCAGCCGTGTCCAGAACTCATTGAGAGCCTCCTCCAAGTTGATGTTGGAGCTGCGGTAGTAGCGGCGCAGCTCGCTGTACAAGTCCTTGAACACCTTCGCATTCTGAGTGTACAATTCTCCGTACAGGCTTGGAAAGGCATCAGAAAGGGCCTTTTCTGACTTGTTCAACAAATCCTGGAAATAACCTGCAAGATGAGGAAAAAGGAGAGGTGATGTATCAGTCGGACAGGCTGTGTCATCTGGCAGCACAGCTGAACACCCACAGGAAAGAGAAGAGCCCTGACAGAGCTTTTCCTCCAACCAACATCACCCACGCTCTCAGACTTGAGCCTCAGCCATGAAGATAGAAGGAGGACCACCTCCCATGCTGGAGGACCTTGGTCTGGGCCTCTCCAGCTCTTCTGGCAGCCTCACCTGGAAGCAAAGCTGGATCTCTTTTCTGAATCCGCAAGGTGTCACAGCGTCACTCCTAAGTTTTCTTTACAACTGGCATTGCTCACACAGACCCTAAGCTGCCTCGTGTTATTTCCAAAGCCCTGCTGAGGTGAAGCAGGCTGCCAACCCTTCCCAGGGACATCAGCCCTGGTTGTGGCAGCCAGGCTGGCTCTGGGCACAGCCAGAGTCCAGGTGCAGTGCCTGGAACAGGCACATCTTCCTGGGGATTCCAAGGCAGGGCTGCACCCAAGTGTTTTTTAACTGAGCCAACATTATCTGGGGTCTGGGGTTCTCATCCCATTTGCTCACTGGGGTGTGCATCCTGCTTTTGTTTCAGCATAAATAACTGAGTGGTTTCATGCCCTTGGTTCCGTGGTCTCAGATGTGACAGAAATGTGACTCTCTTGCTACACACAGCAGGGTAAAAATGACAGATTTGACTCCTCTGTTACCAACATCGTTAGGTGTTTCCATCCTCTCAACTGCCAGCCACCTTCAGGCTGAGACTGCACAGTGGGGAATTCATAGCAGGACTGGCCCGATTCAATTAATAGATTTACATAAGCAACTTTAATCATCATTGAAGTCAGTGAGAGGAAAAATAATTTAAATAATTATTTTAATTTCAATTATGTTCGTACTTTTTAGGGTCTTTTTGAAGCAAACCTGATTAAACTATTCTTTAAATCTAGATTACTATTATTTTTTTAAATGATGCGTGATAAGCTCTAGTTGGAGAGAAACTGTTACTCAATAAAAATCAAACAGCATGTACTTAGGTACATAAATTAACTTTACCATGCTGGACATATAAGAAAAGAAAGAGAAGCTGCTGAAAAATGCATACAGCATGTACGAAGCTTTATTAAACAAAGTATTTTTTGAGGGAATGGCGCTGACCACATTTAAAGTCCTCTAAAACTGTAGAACTACTAAAGCTCAGATCTATAAATCTTACTAACATTCACTGACTGAGAAGGGCCATACAAGCTCTCCTACATTAGTAATCTCTCACTGGTTTCTCAGATTTGAAGGAAGCTAAAACTTAACAAGGGAATCGACCAAGTGAAAAGAACCCTCTGCATCTGCACCACAGGCTGCGAATACTGAAAATTCCTGTGCTATTTTAACAAAGCAACACCAAGCATTAATAGCCTGGCCTTCTCCAGCCACCACCATGTGCTGCTTAATAGATTAAAATTTGATCTAAGAGATTTTTGCTTTTAAAAGGTTGTGAGCAAACTAGGTCTTAGCAGAAGTCTGGTTTAACTACTTACGCAGAAAGTAAAAATCTGTGATCTGGAATGCTGAATAAAAACTGGTTTTCAAATGTACTTTGGGAAGAAATTTATTTTTATTCAACATGACTGGGGCTGCAAGTTTGTGTCTCCAACCATTTTTGGTGGGATTCCTCCATCTCTCAAATGACTGATCACGCACCTTCCCCACTAAAACTGGATTTCTCCCTACAGACACCAGGTATCAGGGCATCAAAGTCACCTGTGACCTTGCAATGGGGTGTTCTCAATAGGGAAAAAAACCAAAAATGAATCCCAAAAGATTAATAAAAAGAGAGGCTGCACTCCCCTGCAACAGAAACAGAATACAGAGTTGCTCTGATGCTGATGAGGTGTCTAAAAGCTCTTCTGTACCTCGATTTGTCACTCCAAACACCGCTGGTAGCCCATTCACAAGTTAATTAAACTGAGCTCAAACTCTCTTCGTTGTGTAATCAGTGTTCTTTTCCGTGTGACAAGAGACACGAGCTGAACAATTTGCTGAGGAATCGAGGTACCACATGCAGCTTTGCACCCACCGTCAGGAGGAAGAAAACGCCAACAAACACAGCCCAATTTGTCAGTTCGAGGCAAAACTACTTTCTTTGTTTTGCTATAAGAGAAACAAGATGTATATCTCCCTGACAAAAAATTGGAGACTGCTCTCAAAAAAGTCCGAGCTAATTAAGGGCTGATGAACTGTTACTTCTCACCCAAGTGAGGGAACACCGATTACACGCAATTCATTTGCGGCTGGTTCTCACAAAGTCCTTCTAGATTTCACACACTGAGGGAAAAAATCCACACTAGCCAGGGAAAATTAATTAGCAATTAAGTCTACATGTGTTTGTGATGAATGGCTGACCTGGCAGGGAATTTAAATGCCCATTTTGCAGCATCTGAAGGCACGAGGAAGCGAGGCTTGTCAAGAGGGATTCCCTGTTCACCAGCACAGTGCCAGCTGAGATCTCCAGGTAACGCTGCATCTTCTCCTCAACACTCCCTGCCTGCTGATGTCCAAGCTTTTAATGAGTTTAGACACGTGTCACAGATGAAGGACATGCAGGGCCTTGGGCTAAGAGAGCTTGCTGAAGCACAGGCCATCCTGCCATTCTACCTTGATTTCAGGCGGAAGGAGTTATTTATTTGAGGGGGAGCAGCCCATTCTCTGTAGCCATGGTGGGTGGGGGACCCTCAGGTAACAGGGTGCTCTCTGATAATGCAGCTGCCCCGCTGTTCCTATCAGAAGTCACCAGTAACAGGGCCAGCAGGTCCAAATCCAACTCAATTTTCCCTGGGCCAATGCAAGGCACTGCTCCTCAAACAAGGCCGCTCCTACATGAAACATCACCTTTCACGCCCTTTCGCTGCAAAGTATTCAAAAGCAAAATAAACTGAAATGGGAGTCTGTTTTATTAGTGTTATTATTGCTTCTCACTTCCAGGCTCAGAAACAAGACAACTGGCTTTGCTCAAAGGAAATTTGCCTTTTGGCAGAGGTCAGGTCTGAAGAACTCTGCCTCAAATACAAAAATGCCAGAAAGTTATGAGCAAAGAAATGAAAGGTTTTTACAACCAAAACAATTCTGCCACCTTGGCTGTGCTTTCTCTTGCTGTTGTAGTGACAAAAACTTACTTCTCAGAGAATTAAGTTTTCAACCAGAATCTATAACCTTTGCATTCAAGAGAGATTGCAAATCCCCACCCATTTCCCTGCTTCACAGCTTCCCAGTGTTCGCAGCTCATATTTTCACAGTTTCCACATTTTCACAACTCTGGATTCAAATTGGGAAGCTGAGAACAGCACGGCAGGGACCGGCAGTTTCTCTCTGAAGACAGAAAGTTTTGAGTTTCTCCTTCTTCAACCCCCCCAGCACTGAATACTTTATCCAAGCTCTTTGCTACCATTTGATCACTCAACATCTGGAACACACTGGGGTTTCTTCAAGAAATACAATGATGGAATGGCAATGGATGCAGGAGGGAATGAGATCACTGAAGGAAGAACACCCAACTGCTCTTCAGGCATGCAGCAGAGCTGGCTTTCTTCAAACCCCATCAAATTTGAGAGGCATGCTAGAGGAAGTATGAGAAATGGAGAAAGGTGACTGAACTACTTTCAGTCTTAATATTATTAAAATCTTAGGCAGAAAACAGCAGCACAAAACGTCTTAAACACAGTGGGGAAGAGTTGGGACTGGAGGAACACCAGCGGTGTTCTTGTGAAAATGCTGCTGAAGTTTTGCAGCAATGGGTGAAATGAAAACCCTCCTGTTGGTCACTTTTGCCTGGTGAGCTCGGTTTGTGGTCCCAGGGTCTTGCCATGAACTGCCAGGACAGCTGGAGACGGGGCAACAACGTGAGGAGGAAGAAGTATCAGATCCTGTATTGCCATTTCTCAGTTTTGAGGGAGCACACGAGGCTGTGCTGGAATTCACGTGGGGCCAGAGCCACGGAGCATCTCTGCAGCTCTGGAGGAAGGATGGGGAAATACGCTCACCACGAACAAACTGCTGGGTCTCAGGACTGGACTGAGAACAGGAGAGGAAACGTAGCTGTTTCTGGGATGTCCTGAACCCCAGCCAAAGCAGGGAAAGAAACAGGATGGAGATGTCTGCTAGAGCAGAGCTCCTGCTCGATGCCAGCCCTGTTGGTCTGAGGAACAGTCTTTTCCTGGGCTGAGCTCCCATCTAACACCCTGCTGCAGTTCCCAACACCAATCTGCTTCTCCAGTTGGTTCTAATGCTGTTCTTGCAGTCAAGCCACTATTAGGAGGGAATAATTCAGCAACAGGCTTAAGCCATTAAAATCCAAACCTAATGCGTTCATGTCTATTTTATTCACTTCAGCAAGTACAATGACGTTTTATTTATAAAATTGTTATTACTAATTTAAGCACTACCCCTGGCTGTGCTGAAGAGCTGATATCCATCCAAGAGCAGAGATATACTCTGCTTCATAGCTTGGCTGGGTCCTGCCACAGGAAATAACCCCAGTGAGACTGAGTGACTCAGCTCCACGTGCAGATAGCCCTGGATGCAGCAATCCTGGTGCCATTTTCCTGGGGGCTCACCTCTCTCCTCACAGCTTCACACTCCTGTAAAACTGCTGCTGTGTAGCTCTTTCCTCAGCCCTGAGCCACCCTGGAGAACACAGCCCCTCTCTGCTGTCTTCTGGATCACTCCCATGTACATCCTTCCCAGCACCCCTGTTTGGTGGCTGTGACCAAAGAGACATCAGGATAAACCAAGACTCAGATTGCAAAAAAAATCCCAAACAAATGGAGATAAAATCAGCTTTTCCCTCAAAGCCAAAGGATGAGCGGTGTGAATGAATGTGCTAGGATGCAAGAATTATGATGCCTTTAGGTAATACAACTTCAAAATTTTCAGGATTTGCTCCATGGAGCCACTTGACTGGTATTTCCTCTGCACACTGTGCCCTGGGAGCGGGTGCTGAGAGCTGTGTGGGAACACAGCACTGAAGAGAGTTGTGGGTCAATGAGATAAGCACCAGCTCTGCCGTGCAAGATCAATAGTATACTCTCCTCAACCTGCTCAGTGCCCAGCACAAAAGCCCTTCAACATTTTGACCTCAGTCCTGCTGAAAGGTTGGTCCAGGGCACCTCCTCTGATAGGTGGATTTCTTTTCTCAATTTCTGGTCAAAGTTCATTCTTTATCCACTTGGTCTTTGCCAATGTGGTCCTGTAGTTTCAATTGCTGGGTTTTTTTCCCTGGTGTTCACTCTTTGAGACATTTACACACCAAGTCTCACACTTCCTCAGCATCCGTGCTGCCTTGCTACACAAACAAAAGTACTTTCCCCTCTTTACACCTGACAGGCTCTCCAGTCCTCTGGGTCACCCCACTAGCTCTTTTCTTCACCTCTCCTGCTTGGCATTAACTCTTCTTGACTGTGGGTGGTCAGAAGCACAAAGAACATCTCCTTTCCCTCACTGGCAGTAACACTGTGAACACTGCAAGGCCTGCACTTGCCTTTTTTAGGAATGCATCACATTAGCATTTCACAGACTTTCTGCCACCAACTGGTACATCCCTAATTCTCCCCCTTGCTATTTCCAACCAATTAATCCCCAGCTGTACGCCTAACTCTGAAATATTGAATTTCACCCCATTTCTATTATTTTTGGTTGTCATGGTTATCCACTATCCTCTTCAATAGTGACAACTTTTCCCAGCACTATGCCACCAATTAATCTCATGAATGCGTTTCCTCTCATTTGTGCCAGTTTTTAATGGGGCTGTTAACCAGGATGGGGTCTGGGCCTGTCTTGAGAACCACAACTGGGACCTCCCTCCAGCCCAGGAGCCCATCTTTCAACACAGCGTATTGCTGCCTCCCCCTTAGCTAGCTCACCTGATAATTCCTTTACTAATTTCCATCTTCTTCAGCTTAATTAACTACTCAAGGCACAGATGCAGATGTCTTTGAAGTCTCCCGAGATGGATCAGTTGACAGAACAGACACACTGTGTGCAACAGTGAAAGCAGGCTTTGGATACAGGATTTGACCGAATCTCTGCAATCTCTTACTCAAGCTGCCCTTGGGTAAGAGCAAAAGCTGGCCTACCTTAAACTGGTTTAGACTGGGACAGACAGCAGACAGCTTGTTTCTTGTGGCAGGGAAAAGGAGAGATTTTGTGAAAATAAAAACCTTTTCCTGCAAAAGAGAGATGCTGTTGCACGAACATGCAGTTTGGAACAGGGCTCTGCCGGTGAGGAAAGGAGCTTCTGCCCGGGAGGGAGCAACTCCAGTCACTCCAAAGAAACTGCACTTTTTCTGCCAGGACTTGGATAACATTTTCATTCCATTGTGTTGAACGGCAGAGAGATGTCATTATTTGCAGCTATTTCTTCTTCTGCATATCGCCTCTCCTCTGTTTCTACACTTTTCCAAGACAGGTTGCTTTTATCTCAGTCAAGCAGCACTGGATCCAGCTATCAAAATAAGGGTGTGGAGGGTGTTCCCTGGCAGGGAAGCTCCCCAGAGGAAAGAGGTGGCCCTTACTCCAGGAACAGTGGGAAGCTGGGTATTCTGCTTGTCCTCCTGGTAAGCACCCAGCGTGACAGCAACAAGCCTGGGTGTCACAAGCACAGCCACAGAGACCCTCTCCAGCCCCAGCAGCAGCTCTCTCCAAAACGTGGCTGGTGAAGAAACCACTTCAGGCTCTGATGATCCCAATGCACTCAGTATCACCATCCTGATGAGCCTTGGAAACAGCTCCGTGCAAACCTTAAGACACTCCTGAAGTCAAGTTCAACAGATCTTCAGAGACAAGAGCCACTTGGGGCTGGGGGTAAAGAATACAAAACCATCTGCAGGAGTGGCAGGACACAGAAGCACAGCCTGTGCATGGACTGCAGCACTAACAGGAGTCAGCATCCCCCTGGGAGCACCTGAGCCTGCTCCAGCATTCCCTCCTGCCTGGCAGTGTAAGAGCCAGGAGGGAGCTGGAGCAAGCAGCCTGCACCTGCCTGGAGAGCAGTTCCAGGCACCACACAACACCTCCACAGCCCCTGGGATAGAAAATGGCACAGCACATCCTGCCAGCTGCGTGGCAGCTCCTCGATTGTTTAGGCTTGGAATTTCCGTGCTGGGCACTTGGGGACCAGGGCAGGTGTGGGGTGAGGGTGGCTCTGAGCCGCTCCAGGCTGCTCCTGGGGAGGGGCACTGGTGCTCCAGGGGTGGGATGGTGGAGCAGGAGGTGGCACGGAGCTGTGCCCGTTTCGTGTGGCAGTGACGGGGTCAGCAGGGCTGCAGGGCTGCTCCCAGGCACACGCACAGTGCAAGGACTCACACACCCTGTATGCAGACGTGGCTCTGAGTCTGTGTGAGAACCAAAGACAAGCTGCACCTCAGGCTAGACTGCTCACATAATTTTGTCAACCATCTCATTCCAGACTTGTTCCCTGTACCTCTCCAGCCTGCCTGGCAGAGAATGAAGAGCTGTGCTGCTGTGAGGAAACCTCCTGCAGACTGAAAGCCCTTGCATGGGGGATTTGCTCTGTTTGCATCCAGTGTGGGATAAGCAAATACAAGAGATGTGAATCTTAAGATTATTTTACCCACGTGTTTTCCTGGGATCTGAGCTGGCAAGGGATTTTAATCACGGCACCTTCTAAACATACCTGTGCTACAACCAGAGACTTGCAGCAAATGATGAACTGCAAATATTGCCCCAGCAGGCTCTTATCAAAGAGATTTCAGAGCAACCTCTCTGTTAGATAAGGACGGGGGAGATGAGTGGGTGGGATTCATAACACGGGAGTCAAGTCTGACCGGGCAGCTCAGCCCTCACCTGAGGAAGGGCAGGCACCTCCCTCTTCAGCATGAGCTGAGCTCTTCTTTACAGCCACTCCTCTCCCTCTGGCCTGTAGCAGGAGTTGGGATGACTGAGCCAGAGCAAGCTGAACTTTTGGATAAATGGAATTTTGTGAGATAAATTCAGCTCTCATTTTTTTTCCCTCTAAGAAAGGCTGCATTTAAAGGCAAACCAATAAGCACCGCAGCTATCACTGACAGGAACATAAAGGCAGTAAAATGAATTGCTAATACTGCCTGTTCCTTTCCAGGTTTACTCAGTCAGACCTGAAGGGCCCCATTTCTCCAAGGGTAAAATAAACTCAGAAGTATCTAACAATACTCAGGGCTGCTGGCAGTTTTAAAAGGTGTGATATACACCCCGGATACAGCACACACCTCTGCAGCAAAGGCATTTTTCACTCCAGAAAGAAGTGTTCCTTTACTCCAGCTGAGCAGTGGAGCTGCAGAGACAAGGCAGGAATGAGAGCAGCAGTGGATCTGCTCGGGATGTGCCCATGAAGGCTGTCACTTTTCCAGGAACACCATCCCAACCAGCCTCCCTGAGGCTGAGCTGGACTTTCTGCCCCTTCCAGCAAGCTCCAGAGAGCTGCACCATAACCTGCAAAACACCTCAGGGTCCTTCCCTGCTCCCTTACACTGCTCAGGGCTGAAAATAATGAAGCCTTTACACATTTCAATACACATATTTCAGCTTCTTCCTCACTTATAAAACAGACCATGAACTAATTTGTCACTCAGTCAGGCTCTTTGCAGTATTATTGTAATTGAGAAAAATATTGGTGAATTATTATCTTTTTAGAATTAAATGTATTTCACTGTCTCTGCAAAAAAAAGCAGAGGAAACAACCCCATAGTTTGTGTCTATTTTTGACACTTTCTGCATTCACAGAGAGACTCGAGCATCCCCATTACATGGTTTTACAGATCAAAACTCCTTGTCTGAGTTTTGCAAAAGCTGTGGCAGTGAGACAGAACTGACTCTGGCTTTTTATCTTCTTCATTAGTGTTGCCCTTTGCTCAAAATGGCCTCTAGACAAACTATTTATTGCTGGGTTAATTAGATCGTTTGGATCTATGCTTGCCACTGCATTTTCACAGTCTAGAGTCTCTAAGACACATGGTCCTTGGATATCTAAGAATCTTGAGTATGTGACACGTGGGCCTTCCCAAAGGAAAAAGAAGGATAGGAATTACTGACTGTGGGGATAATATTCCAGACAGGCAAAGTTCCCCTGTTATCATTGCAGGAGTTTATCTAAGTCTGTATAAAGCCCTTAGCCTCTAGTTCTCTCTCCTTCAGCGCCTTCAGAAAACAACTTGCCTCCTTGAAAAAATATTTTGCTCCCATGGAACCAGTATGAAAAGGAGAAACAGGCAGAGCTGACTGTTGAGATGCAACCTGCAGAATGCAGCACGTGTATACCTCGGACAGCTGGGAGTGGGAAGAATGTACATGCAGACAGTAACATGCACATCTGTTATTGGAATCATAAACAAATTAGTCTCAGCTGCTATTTTAATGGAGATGAAATATGGATATCTCGTATACAGCTACTCTAAAAAATATTAAGGCATTACAGCACACTTTTAGAAATTAGGAACCTCAGGAAGATGTGGGTAACAAAGCACTTCCTCAGCCCTTCTTCTTTACCCAGGTGCCTGCTTCAAAAGAAGCAAATTTTAGCAACTGTTGAGGAAAAGAAGTTCATGTTCCCTGGCAGACATCATAAAAATAAATTCAGTAGCAAATTTAATTTCTGCCCTATCTGACAGCACCTGCTCTGTTAAACACCACTAACTTCACCTTGACCAAAGATAAAAATCTAGATAAAGACAGAATTTCAAAAGACCTTAGCACCATTTACCAACTTCTGTTTTAAAACACAAAGTCACTCAAAAAGCAGACCTAAAGGGAGATTTAAGCTTAGCTTATCAAACCCTCTCCTTCAAAGTGCTGTTTTTTTTAAAGGTTGCTGGCATATACTAGCTACAACCAGACTGGGATAAAACCACTGGACTCTCTAAATATATTTTCTAACAGACATAAACATACTTTTGTTAGTTTGTGGACTAAACACGTTACATATTACTGGTTTGATTTATTACTTGTGTACAAGTCGCATCATGACTGTGGCCAGCATGGAAAATCTGCCACAAAATCTATTTGCTTTGGGAAATTGGCAGTCACCTCCACACTACCAATGGACATTTAAAACTCATCTGAACCTCATCTGGAGGAAATAAAACTTTGAAGGCTTGGGAAGGAGTCTGCAAACAGTTGAGAAATGTCTCCCATCCTCACTAATTCCATTCTGAGATGTACACATAACACATGTATTTAAAATTTGTATCAATCAAACATAAATCACTTTCAAATCTGCAAGCATGATAAAACTAAAAGACAACCTGCCTGGGTGTCTTGTGCCTCTCAGGACTGTCAGCTGGACACATCAGAGACTGTGAACATCTGCATCCACCCCTGGCTGGCATCCAGCTCGTGGAACAGAGATCAAAAACGCACCTTAAAGAAAATATTAGCTGGGAACCAGGATGCTTAACTGCACTCCGGCTGCAGCTACTTCTGGGAAAAAACAGAGAGGAAACTACACGTGCTACTTCTCTTCAAAAATTCATTTAAAACAACTAAAAAAAGGCTTTGGTTACCCTGAGATGCTGGCACGCTCCTCCTGCCTGAATTGGGGTTTCTGCTGCTTTTGAAGCATCTCTGGCTCTGGTCCAAATTTGAGTGATGGGAGAAATGGACACTTGTTAAAAGCATGTGCTTGGTTCCCTTACCCAACATAAAACTTTCCTTTTTTTTTTCCCGTCAGATTTTTATCCAGAGTACATTGCACCAGTGAATTGGACATGAGTAATAAATTCTGATCTCCTTGAAATGTCCTCCCATGAATATAGATTAAAATCCACATGAAACACCTTGATAAATTAATGAATTTATAGGGATGCACAGAGAGGTTGACAGGCAGCTGTCATTCACCTTTTCCTCCAACCACAAATGTTTGAAGCCAATCAAAATGATCTCAGATCTGGCAGAAGATTTAGAACAGACAAAAGGAAATACTGTTTTAAACTGGCAAGTTATGGAAAACCTGTTACAAAATGTCCTGGATGCTGAGGACTAAAATAAATGCAGAAGATGATCGAATCAGAAGAAAAGCAAGTCCATTGGGTGGACATGAAACAAAGCAAACAAGACATCCAGGGTAGCTGAGGAACCACAGAATATCCAGGGGGCAGGAGGCACCCAAGATACCTTTGGCAGTCTCTCTCCAAGCCAGGGTTCACCTCACTAACTGCCCTAATTGCCCCAGGATACTCTCAAGACCGAGGCAAGAATCAGAGTGAATTTTATTCTCTGGGAAAAGAAGACTCAGAGCACAGGCCCAGCAAACCCAGCCCAGAGCCACTGCTGGGTCCTGCTCTGCTCACTGGGGACCGGGCACCTGCAGCCTCCTGCGACCAGGACCTGGGGCTTGGCCAGGCTCCTCTTTCTGGCACTGCCCCCTCAACCAGAACCCTCTTCCTGATGCAAATACCCCTCCGTGACCTTGCTGTGCCTCAATGTGTCTCTGGAGATAACCACAACCCAGAGGCTCAGTGATTAACTTAATTAGGACAGCAACTTCTGTACCTCCTGTTAATGAAAAGCCGTGTGCTGCACCACCGTTTGCTGATGGACAGAAATGCTTTCTGGACAGGAGCTCACGCTGGGGGAAGCAGACCATGGCACAGCCCAGCTCGGTATCAGCTCGTCCAGCTGACACAGATCCACCTTTTTCTTTACAAACACACTGCTGAGTGAGACCTGAACATCTCCTCTGCCTGTAAGTGAATCCATGGAAACCTACAAAAGTTATCTCATACTACCACCGAAACAACAACAATTACAATAAATGCAGCTTAGTGTCAGCCTGGACAGAGGCAATAGATAACAAGACAGCCTGAGCAGTGCCCTCATTAAGGCTCTCTGGTCAGGAGAGCCCATCCTACATATCGACTTTTCCACGCCTGTTGTGGCGCTGGGTAATTCGACAATTTGCCTTTAATTCCCTTAGGATGCTCCATCTGGGTTCAGATCAATGGCCCACCCAGCTGTTTCAGCTGAACTCTGCTTTTAACTTGCTGACTATAAAACAGTCATATAAATTCCTGGTGTGCTCAGGAGAAAATCCTAGTGGTGAGCTGATGGATATTCCCCAGAGGATGTCCTCCGAGTAAGGCAATCTGTGTCTGGAAGAACCAATTTTGGGTTGTGCGAGCTTTTCAAAAGGACATAAGTACAATTCTGTGCAGTTTAAATAGCAGAAAGCAAACTGAATGACCTCTCTCCATGTTTGGGGGAGCAGAAGAGCACTCCCAGCCCTAAAAACCATGGATGTGGAAGGAGCTGACTGGAGGAGCACCAGCTCTGACTGGGCATGCTCTCACAGGGCCTTTTCCAAAATTCCCATTTACACCATGGAACTGCTGCACATAACCAACAATTTATGGGGCTGATTTCCTTGTCTTTTAATTCTCATTTCAGCTACGTGCTTGGCGACTTTGCGTTTATGCTGATCTAATCTCTTTAGAGATGGGACTCTCTTTTAAGAGAAAAAAAGTAGCTCAACTCTTCATTAGCAAGTTGAAGGGAAATCTCACTTCATTCCGTGTCCCTCTGACACGGTGCAGGGCTCACAGCACTGGGTTCTGCACACAGAAAAGGACAAGATCTACAAGGAAGGGTGTGCCAGTATCAGTGAAGCAGTGATCTGCAAGGAAACACTCCCCTACCCCCATTTCACACCACGATAACCAAACTTTCAGCCTCCAAAGCTTTTGACACTGCTGCCTTGATCATTTGCAGTTACCATTCTCCTACACAACCAACATCAGAGCTGCTCGGCGTGATCCATCTGCCCAGGCCTTCCTCCAGCACCACATGGTGGTTCTGCCACTCAGCCAGAGATGTTTCCTCTCACTGACTCATCTGCACTTGCTTACATTGGACACATGGAGGCCTCGAGCTTCAGCCTCCCCTCAATTCATTAAACGACATGCTACTCTCGTGGGATCACCTCCCTGCCCCATAAACACCCGGGGAAGGAAACCCCTGGCATCTGGGAGCTTGCTCCTGCTTCAGTTCCTTTCATCTGTGTCCTACAGTGGCACAAACCACTGCTGCTTTGTGGTGCTGGAAACAGGGAAGGAGTCCTTGCAGGTCTGTGCAGCTGCTGAGCTGGTGACAGAGGTGCTGATGCTCCTTGTCAGGTTTTTTGTGTGCAGTCTCACACAGCTGACGGTGTGTAATGTGTCTGTAATGCCTCTGAAACGAGCCCAGATGTGCACGTGCAAATCTGTTCAAGTGGACTGAACAAGTTAAAAGAAAGAGGAAAAAAAAGAGCAGTTTCCTATCTATGCCAGGCCATCCTCTAGGGTGGGGCTGAACGTGCTGTGCTGGTGGATTCAAAGCAGGACTATCAAAGAGACTGAATGAGATGGGTATTGTCCTAGGTTAAAAATAGGTTTACTCTATTACCACCTCCACAGCCGTTAAAGCAGCTGGGGCACTGTTATCTCCTGCTATCCAGGGCCCATTGTCTCTGCTAATGGGCCATTAAGAACTCACCACATGACTCATGAGTCATCTCATCCCACTGTAAGAGGCTCCACCCAGGGGGGAGGAGCCAAGCATTCCCACCTGGATGTAAGCTGGACTCTAGGATTGTACAGTGGCCCCTGCCTACTGGATCTCCAGAGGACAAGAGCCTTCACTGGACCATCAGGACCTTTCTTTCTACCCGATCAGCGCTTCAGAGAACCATTTCATCTGGACGGCTCCCACCACCCTGAACAGGGTGTCAGGTTGTATTCTGACTCTGTCAGTGGTTACCGTTGTTGTTTATATTAATAAAGAACTGTTACTCTTTTTTCTCAAAAAGCTCCTTAATTTCAGAATTATATTAATTCGGAGGGAAGGGGGGTGCATTTCCTCTTCCAAGGGAGGCTCCTGCCTTCCTTAGCAGACTCCTGTCTTTTCAAACCAAGACAGGTATTAACACACTCCTGCCAGCCTCGGGAAATGAGGGAGCGCAGGCCAGGGAGAAGAGAGACACCCTCAGCGTGCTGTCCTGAGTCATGAAGCACACAATGCTTGGGGTTGAAAGGGACTTAAAGGACCCCCTGCCATGGGCAGGGATGCCACCCACCAGAGCAGGTCGCTCAGGGCCCCGTCCAGCCTGGCCTTGAACATTTCCAGGGATGGGGCATCCACAGCTTCTCTGGGCAACCTGTGCCAGGACCTCAGCACCCTCTGAGTGAAGAACTTCTGCACGGGAAAGGCTCAGGGAGCCTCTGTCTCACTGACTCCTGGGAAAAACATGCAGGGGACAGCCAAACGTGCAAACATACTGAGTTCAGGAACAGCTTCAGTGGGATCCTACACCTTTTATGACACGGAAGTCAATTGCGCATGAAATACAAAGCCCTAGAAAAACAGATTTCATTAGTTCTAGTGCTCACGGAACCACTTGGACAATATGTTAAAAAAAAATAATAGAAAAGCTGGCCATAAAATATCAGCAGAATGGAGCTGCATGTCCAGAAGCTGAAATGAGTTCTGAACAAGAAGCCAAATAGCTGCAACTTATTTATTAGAGATCTATTGAATAAACGACCCCACTGTACCCATGGAAACTACTGTACCAATTCATCCTCAACAAATGAGAAAGCAAAAGCTGTTTCCTTAAAGAACTGCTTTAGAATGAACTAATCTGTAACAATATTAAAGCAGAACATATTCGTGCTGTTTTTTTATTTTTTTTAAATACACAGCCCTACTTTCTCAAGTCTAACAGCCACACTTGGGAGCTGGGCAGGACCTGTTCCACTCTTTCTGACACTTTCCAGGGGAAAGCACCTGAATGCAAGTGGCTGGGAACAAAAGTCACCTGCATTTGCCTGTGAACACAATGCAAAAGTGTGAAGCTCCCCTGCACCTGAGTATGGGACAGTTGGTCTCTGATGGGTCCTTGACCACAACACCGAAAACACAAATCTGGGTGATTCAGCCTGAAGGTGGGAGAGAAAAATGGGGGTTCAGTTGTAACCAGAGAAAGCCATGCCCTCCCTCTCTGCTCCTCTGCCTCTGGATACAAGGGCTGTGTGACAGACACTGGGACGAGACCACTTGGAGAACACACTCACACCATCAAAGGTGGAGTGTGCACTTTGGAACTAACTTTAGTTGTGTTACTGAAAGCTTGAACGAAGTCTAATTAACATTTTAGCCCTTGGCATTTCTACCACTTGGTCTGATCTTTTAGCACTCCTTTTACTAATCCTCTCAAAACAGGCTGTTTTAAAGGTTTGCTCAGGCCGACACTTGGACCCTGATGCTAAAGCACTGTTATTAGAAAGAAAACTATTTGGTGTTCATCAGCAGGGTGACAATTCGCTGCAAGACAAGTGTGGCTTGAATCACAGGACTCATGCCTCTGCACTAATTTTATCTGAAGCTCCTGAGGACACCGAGGCACGGGCAGTGCTAACAGAGGAGGGAGAGTGGCTCCTTGGGCTCCCTGGGGCAGCCAGGAGGGCAGAATCCCACCCAGATCCCAAGGAAGCACCCTGCCTGCCTGCGAGTTTCACCTGCACAACCACAGCCACTGTCATTATTAGTTTTGTGGAACTTTCTTCCCAAAATGTTCTTCCTTTTCCCCTCATCTTTTTCCTTTTCCTAGTGAGGCTCTGATGTATCTGAAGGGCCTCTGCTGCCTGGTTTTAAACCGAGTTAGCTCCATCAGTTTATTTTTGTCTGCCTGTGCCACGTGAGGCTTGAATGGCTTTCTGAAATATCACTGTGGCAGACTTTGGGGATAACGATACTGATTTTGGTCTTCAACCAGCTGTCTCCTCAAACATAATCAATGTCTTCTTTTCTCTCTCCACAGCAAGCACAGTTAGTTTATATTTGAACTTTTCCATCTTTGAGAACATGTTTACCACTGCCTCCTTGAAGGACACTGGATCTCATTTACTTGGACTTCCTCTGTTCTGCTCTCCCTGTGAAGAAAAGCCCTTTTTGTTGATGTGACACTATAAAAATCCATAATCATAAAGTTAAAAATAAACCCCTTGCTAGAATAAGATCAGCTGAATATACTTAATGTCTTTATATTTGGGTCTGCCTTGTATTTGCATGTTTGACTTCAATTAAATTACTTTTCTTCAGCACTTCACAGGCTTTTCAGTAACCACTGTGCCACTGAATATAAAAATCACATATTTTTTGCACAGATAAGAGTGCTCACCATCCCAGGGCGTCTCACTTCAAAGGTCTTATTCCAACACAAACCTGCTTTTTATCGCCCCAGTGTGAGGAAACACCAACCTGAGGCACCTGAATGTCCCCCTCACTGCAGGGGTGAGAGATCAGTGCTCTCTGCACATTTTCTGACTTTTTCTACCACACCCACTGATCCCGAGGAAGTGCTTGGCAGGTAAAAGGAAGGGATGAAGAACATGTAGCAGAATTCTTCACCCAGAGTATTTATTACAATCTTGAGTCATCTGCCACGGCGGAGAGTTTGATTCCCCGATAATTTCACACTACATAAAAATCGAATCTGTGATAATTTAGGTAGGCTATCAAGCACCGCTGATCTCGACCATAAACAAAGCAAAACCAGTAATTGCTTTTACTGAAAAATTATGTGTGTTTTAGGGTTTTAACACTGGGCTATCCCAGGGGAAGGAGAAGAAGATTGGAAAGCGGCGGTTTCAACAAACATGAAATTGCACAAAAAGTAGCAAAAATTACATGACACTGAATTTCCACACATAAAAGCAAATAAAAATGCTGTAATATTGGCTTCTTCAATTTAATCCAGTCAGCTTTGAGATTTCCATTTGTTTTGATATGAAAAATATCAATTCGTCACGATACTGAGCTTTGCAATTACTTCACTGTGCTACCATTAGTAAGAAAAAGCTATTGATTTAAACAATGCACACATAAACATGTTTTTCAAACCAAAATTCCTATTTTTCTTAAAGCTTTTGCTATTAATTATTAGAATCAGCACAACAGCAAAAGCCCCCAAGCACAGAGGGTTAAACCTCACAGCCCTTGCTGACAGTGCCCATGCGTGAACACCGCATTTGCAGTCGTATTTTCTGTGAGCGAGGAAAAAATAATGATTTTATGGCAACAAAAGCTCTCCCCTCCTGTGGCTCACAAGCTGCATGGCAGCTCCTGGCAGCCTGCAGTCAGAAGTGTCGCAAAATTTAATATTAAGGCTCACGGACTTCTGCAACTTCAGGAGTTAACTCTATAGCTGAGGTCACGAAGGCGTGCAGAGGGCTCCAACTAAACTTATTGGAATCAAAGACCTCAAATCTTTTTAGAATTTAAAATATGAAACTTCTCTCCCTATACTGCCAGAGTTTTATTCCCTCCTCTCTGCTGTTTCACAGTCTTACAACTGAGTGCCAGTTATTCCTAGAAGAATTTCGGCGTTATCACATAGGATTTCTACTTCTACATTTAAAATATGTCATAAACCGCAAAAGGCAGGGCTGGGGCTCGGTGATGCAAAAAATGCTCCACTAAAATCACCAGAGCGATGGACTTGGCAATAGATTGACAGACTGAGCATCCTCAAGGCAAGGAGCAGGGAGGCTGTGACTCCTCCGTGCCTCCCCAGGGCTGCAGAGCCACCACCCCGCTCGTGGGGAGCTCACCTTGAGCCCCCCTGCAGCTCAGACTATAAAGCACCCATTATCCTCGCCTGGTGCATTTAGAGCTTTTCTTAAATTGACACAGATGCCATTTCCTATTATAAATAATTTGTTCCACAAATAGACATTTTCAGCAACAACATCTGTGCCTGTGCTTAATTTGCAGCATGCTGATTGTCTTCCAGGAGTCACTGGGAGAGGTCACACACAAGTTAAATGAGTTCTGAGAACTGAGCTTTGTGGGATTGGGGGGGGTCTTTGTTTGCATTTTGCTTTTGTTTTGCCTTTGCCTGTCGTGGGTTTTGTGCTTCTTCAGTGTCACGACTCCTGTGGGAGTTATTTAGGGGTGATATTGGAAACACCAGCCTTTGTATTTCAGCTATTGGTTTAACATGAAAGGCAGTTGTAAACATTTTCTAAATCATTTCAGACAGATTTGGAAGCCGTTTTTCGAAAGGCAGTTTTTAGGAGCATTGAATTCCACTGTCCCATGCTGCTGGTCCTGGTCCCCATGCTTTCATCAGGGCTCACCCTGCTGAGCCCCAGGCAGTGCTGAACCTCCTCCCAGCAAACATCCACTCCCCTGCTGTTAGCAGGGCTGTGGGTGCTGTGGTTTCGTACATCCAACCTCAGCAACACATGAAAAAGGTTTTTGGTGGCGAGCATGAAAGGTCCTTGATGTCTCAAGGGTATATTGCTGCTTGCGTACAGCAAATAGTAGATACCAAACTGCCCCCAGGAAAATTCGTGTATTTGTAAGATCAGGAGATTTTACAAATAATTCCTTCCTCCTTTTCCAATTTTCTGCACGCCTATGATCTATAATTTCATGTCCTGTATACACCTGACAGGCTGCAGCCCTGTTGATATGCTGCAATAACAAATAAACGGTTGTTACTAATGGCACTATAAATCACATGCTCAACCCCTGTGGAGCTAATCGTAGCGCTTTGCATGCTACCTGCAACACCACCACTGCCAGTGCAGTGGAACATGGCATTCCCTGTTGTACCCAGCCAAAAAACCACGGGGGTGTGGCTGCTCCAGCCACCCAGCAGTGCACCCCTGCAGGCACCAAGGAAGGGAAACTTCTCGCAGCACCACGGCTGTGTGAGAGAGCATCCTGACAGAAAAGTGAATGTATTCAGCTCTTTATCTCTGGTTAATTTACTGCTATTGGCTGTATGGAGAACTGAATGCTGACTGAGCTGATATGTCTGGGCTTTCACTGCCCTTATCTCCACAAAGGATCGGGCAGTAGGTTTTCCCACCCCACCAAAGGATGACATGGCAGCAGAGCTCCATCATTCAGCCCATCCGCAATCTGCAGCTCCTCTGATATAAACCCAGCAGCTTGGCACATAGCTGCAGGCTGCTGGAGCTCAGTGACCACCAGCTGAGGTGGTTAATAATTTCTTTTTCCTGCCGTGGAACTCTTCCAGGCATTCCTTCAGCGCTACCTTCCTTGTGCTGAGGCTTAGCTCAGGCAGCCCCCTTGGATCCTTGATAAACAGCAGGGTTGTTATTTTTATGTGGGGCTGACAAATGGGTGAGACAGACTCCAAAGGCCTGTTAACTATCTGGAGTTTTTTAGATTAAAAAAGCCCCAAAAGACCAGAATCCCCTGCTGCCAGTTCTGGTGATGTGGTTAAATAAAGTCCTTGTTCTGCCTGCAGTGGGCAAATGGAATGGCTGGTGCAAACAGAGGCACCAGCTCAGTGACACTACTCAGTGATGGAAGGACAGAGGTGCTGTCCTGAGCAAGCACTTTGCTCCAGGTTCGTCCTGTTCCTGCTAAGAGGAAAGTGGATCACATTTCCCCAGGGTGTCTCCCCATTTCTTGTACCCTCTGATAATCAGAAGACAGGTGAAAAGAGAATCATTAAGGTCGGAAAAGGCCTCCAAGATCATTGAGGCCAAAATGACTGAATGAGATGAAGGAGGCCAGGGTATCCCCTCTGATGCAGCTGCTGCAGGAACGTTTAATTCCTGGAAAAACACGCTTGCCTGCTTTGGGTTTGTGGCAGGAGGCTGCATGTTGGCCCACATCCATTGCTAAAACAGTGCTGCTCGAAGGCTGGTGTCCTCTGCAACACTGCAGGGTACAATAATTCCCTTTTTCTGTGTGAGCTGGGGCAGAATGTCAGTGTGCTGGTGCTTGTCCTCCTGCAAGGCCACAGCTGCGTGGTGACACACGTGCAGGCTCATCAGCACGAACAGCATCCTTTGGAGGGGATGAAATAGCAGGATTACCTGGGAGGAGGGTGCTGGGTGTGTGCAGCTGGGGAAAGGCCTGCACTGACAACGAGAAACAAAACCACTCACTGCCAAACTTTCTCTCACCAAAAATCAGGCCGTAATAAGCACTTGTCAGCAGAGGAGGAAAAAGTGTTTCAACACCAGCTTTCAGGAGAGTGAGAAGAGAGCAGAGCAGCAGCAGGAGATGTGTCATCTCATTGTTTCTCGCAGGCTCCCTGCCCCACGGTTAGGAATATTTCCAAATCTCCCTTCCAGGATGAAATTTCCCCCACCAAGGGCTGTTCTCCTGTGCTTTAATGTGTTTTGATTGCTGAAAGAAAAGAATGTATCAACTACCAAATTTGCTGCTGACTTCTGGCGGGGCTCAGCTAGGTTCTCTTGGCCTGAAAACATCCTGAATTAATATGGGCTGAGCAAATATAGACAGTAAAACATACTTATAACACAAGAGATTATTCTCTATTATTTCACATAACAGAAAACTCTCTGCCCCTTGAAGACACCTCCCTTCCCCCGGGGAGGTTTTTCAAACAGCCCAAAGCATGGGAACTGCCCAGGTCAAACACAGGCTCTTTAATCCCATCAGAGATACGCAAACACAGACTTGCTCATCACATAATCCAGCCTCCTCCACCCAGTGGCACGAGGTGAGCAGCTTTTATCAGTGCCAGACTCATTATCTTTTCTCCAGAGGATACTGGAGAAGCACCACTCCACCCAGTGTCTCCTGAAGTGAAAAGACTGTGAAAACGCAGGATGGACCCGCTTGGGCTGAGAGCAGGAGTGAAGAGCAGAAAAATATGAGACAGAAACGTATAAACCAAAGGAAGAAGTTGCCAAGACCATGACAAGTCTTTTCTGCTGCACCAGGCAGCTCTGATGGGCTCACATCTCTGGAACCACCACCCTGAGCACAGGGCTGTACTATCACAGAAAGAAACAGCACACTGCAATTAAAATGATTTAAAGAAAGGGTTAACCAGCATCACTCTGCCTGAGCAGCACATTCCTCAGGCAGTAATCTCTTCTATTTTTAAGAGATTAAAAACTAAGAGCAGCAGCATCTGGCCTCTAATTTGCAGAAATAACAAATCAAATGCCCCAAAATTGGTAATTTGGTAGATTAAATTATCCAAGCCTACTCTTTTGGTGTCCACATCTGATAGAGCTTTGATCTCGTTTATATCTTAGAAATTGTTTCATGGACTAACTTTGTTGATTATCTTCAAACTGGGACAGGTTTTATTCCATCAGCAACTCAGTTGCCTTCTGAGCAGCAGCCTGCTCTTTAAAGTGCAAATGAAGAACCAGGGAAGAGAAGAAAGGATGGAGCTGTTTGAAGGAGCTGCTGGATGTCAACAGAGGTCAACGCTTTGGTTTCATTTCTTAACTGCATAGGTACAAATGACCTGACGCAATCCAAAACTGAAAGCTATGGCCAAGAGAGGAGGAACAGCCAACTGCAGTGTCTCAGCGTCCTGAGCAGTGGCCACAGGAGATTCCCTCCTGGAAAGCCTACACCAGAGGGATCTCCCAGCGAGCTAGAGGAGAAGGCAGCCCACTCTTCTGCTAAAAAACATAATAGCACATGTAACTGGGGAAACACTGAGCAGAGCAGAGCTTATAAAAGTGCATTCAGATCCCAAACGAGCTGGCCACAACCCAAAGGCAGGGAAACGCAGATGATTCCACTTCCAGCTCCCGTGGGTGCAGAAGAGGCTGAGAGAGGCAGCTCCGAGCTGGTGGCTGCTGCAGCTGGCTCTGTGTCCTCGGGAGCTGCCGCTGCACAGCCTCGCTGTGGCTCATCCTGCAGGAGATGCTGACCCAGGGCTCTCCTCAGGGCTCTCCTCAGAGCCCTCTCCAGCTGCCCAAGGTGGCCTGCCCTGGAGCCCAGCCCTGCTGCACCGCAGTGACCGCGGGGCAGCTGCCGGTGCCCAGCTCCGCAGGGCAGGGCCGGGAGCGGCCGGAGCTCAGCCGCCTCCCAGACAGAGAAATGCTCTGAATTATTGTGCTGTGCGACGAGCTGCCAGTGTCAGTGTGGCTTTTGAACCAGCCCCAATGCCACAGAGAGATGAAATCTTTATTTTAACAAGATTGTTATGGTTTCCTCGGCGATCCAATGCATACAAACAATGGAGCTAACAAAACACTGGATAAAGACGTATCACTTCAATTCCCACATACTGCAAAATATTACTTGCCCTGGGGGAACTCACTGGGGAGGATGAGAACACTTCAAGAAACTTAACTCTGAAGAAATGAGCTAGAAACTTCAAATCTGACCAGTGTGAACATGTTAGAAACTGTACAGCTGACATACAATCTCCAGCAATAACGAGTAGGATGCTTTACCCCGAGCCAAGGTTTTGCCTAAATCATGTGAAAACTTTTTATAGACATAAAAAGAGAAAATTTACATACGCACACCTCTGTCTTAAGAAACAAGATTCTGCAGCTGAGGGCCTGCTATATGATCTTTAAAGAAGTTCAACAATAATTTTATTGTTAGTCTTTGTGTTATGGTGCTTCCACTCAGCAATAGCTAGAGTCAACTTCAAATTATTAATCAAATAAACATGCACAGAGATCCCAGGGGCACGATGCCAAAAGCCAGCAGGCAGTTCAGTAAAGGAGCATGAATTCACCCAGAGCTGAAATTCAAATGAGGGTTACTCTTCCACAAAACCCAAACAGCTCCTCCATCCCAGACTTTGCATGAACTGATTGAGTTAAAAATACATGACTTTTATGCCTCTATGCTTGACACTGCATGTCCTCTACTCAATCTGCAGCCAGTGCTCCTGGGAAGGACTCACAAACCAGCATCACAGCCCGATAAAGCAACCCTTTTTCTGCTCAAAGGGGTTTCCTCCTCTGCAACAGAACCAGCAAAACATGGTTTGCGTCATTCAACAAGCTGCTTCTGTAGGAATACTCAAGAATACTCTCAGTTTTGTCATTAATCATCCCTCATCTGTGGAGAACTTTGGTCCCACCAAAAACTTAAGAAACACAGGATCAGCTGAGTCACACCTTGAGACCCTCTCTCCCATCTGATAAAAACAGCAGACACACAGCTGCAAACAAAACCAGGCAGCTCCTCTTCCACAGAAGTGAAATCTGCCAGACCCATGGCAAAAATGGTCCAAACTCAGTCTGACCTGTGGGATTCAGCTCTGCCTTGGCAGCTCCACCTGTGCACCACCTGCTCCTCCTGAAGGCCAGTGACAGCCAGGGCACAGTGTCACCTCACTCATGCTGTGCTCCAAAGCTGCACACTGTAGCACACCATAACCAGTCAACGAGGCAGGAAAATGAGCAGATAGCTTCTTGGGGGTTCGATGGGGTCCACTCAATGCACTCACTCTCCTGAGTGCTGCCATCTGGTACAGGAGCTAGCCACAAGCTGCTGATAAAGAATTTACACTGCTTTGCTACAGCACACGGCTCATCACTTTAATAGCTCCACTCCCTCTTCTTAATAAACCCCAGGAGACAGATTCTGCATTCCCTAACTCACCTAATCCACGGGGCGCCACTCAGAACAATGCCTTTGCTTCTTCCAAAGTTGATGGCAGTAATAAATTGCATTTCCACAGATGAAATCAATGCATCACAGAAACGTTGCAATGCTGCTTAGAGCAGAAAAACTTCAAAGAACACCAGTTTGTGTGAGCCAAACCCCACAGGGCCCAGGAGCTGCTGGAAAGGAGAAGCACCATTTCCCTGATAAACAGGCTTGCCTCCATGTATCTCCTTCATGTAGAAACTGATATGGTAAAAGTTGGAGATCCTGTGACATATCTTATAAAGAGCAAGGATGTCTCGGATCGGGCTTGCAATCAGTCCCCCTGCTGTACTGATAGCATGGGTTTGAATGCTCAAGGCTGTGCAGGAACTGAAACCATCAGAGATACTATACTTGCCTCCAAAGCTCTTCTAGGAAGGTCTCTCAGAGCATTAATCATGCTTACCCTGCCACACAACTCCCTTAGACTCAGCCTATCTCATGGACTAATCCGGACTCTAGAAAGTACAGCATCCCAGAAGCTGTTAGCAACAACATGTGTGTCCCCACTTCACAGAATCACACAATATGCTTCGTTGGGACCTGCAAGGATCATCGAGTTCAACTCCTGGCCCTGCACAGGATGTCCCAAGAGTTGCACCATGTGCCCAAGAGTATTGTCCAAATGCTTCTTGAACTCTGTCAGGCTTGGTGCTGTGCCCACTGCCCTGAGGAGGCTGTTCCAGTGCCCAGCCACCCTCTGGGTGTGGTGCTTCCACAGCTGGAGAGACCCTGAGTCCAGGAGTTCCTGTGGGCACCAAGGTTTTTTCATATCAGAGACAGATAAATTTCATCAGCTGCATCACCAGAAGCACCGTAACTTGCATTTTGGGAATATGTATCTCCCAGAAGGGATTATGAAAAATAGACTCCATTGCTCCTCTCAGAAATATGTTCCAGCAGTTAATCTTCCTGGGTGCTAAAACACATGCCTTAGTTTACATCAAAGTGATTTTAGCACCCAGCTTGCCTGCTAGCAAACTGCGAGTGTAACACGAGCAGCAGCCTTGGAGAGAGGAACCTCCCAACCAAGCTCATCGAAACACCCCAGACAGCAGCAGCTCTGCTGGCAAAATGCTTGTCCAGGAGCTCAGCAGGAAGCATGGAGTGACTGCCCTCTCTTTTGAGTACAGTGGAATATTTCAGACACCAGAGGGTCACAGCTGTAACTCTGAAGCAATTCCATCTGAAGCACTTGGGCATGCAGGAGGAACTGAGGGAAGGCACGTTTTGCACAGGTACCCACGTCATTCCTCTCATGCACGGATGAGCTCCTTCTAAAACATACCAACCCTACAAAAATATCAGTGATTCTGTGATTTCTGTCTGTCTTTCACATGGACTTTTGCCACTAGGATCTTTAGGGCCAAGGACTGTCTCCTCATCCCATATTTATACAGCACCCACTGGCTCTGAACTGAAACTCCCAAAGGCTCTGTCAAGGCATTTCTTCAGTCCTGTTGGTCCACAGTCTCTCAGCAACAGAGTGACTATTTACTCAACTATATTTACTTTATTTCAAAGGATATTTATTAATTTTTTTTTTAAAGGCTATGTGCTTGTCGTGTTTTTTTGGCAAACGGTGCCAAGAAACTAAAAAAAACACCAAACCCTCGGCAAACGGTGCCAAGAAATGCAGAAATGTATTTCTTCACCCTACACCTCTTCAACATTTCTCCGCCCTCCCCAAGGAGCTCCTGCTCTCTCTAAGGCCGGGGAGCACTGGTGCCCATGGTCATTACAGAAGTATTCAGGGTGCCTGCCACAGCTGATGACAGCTCTATAATCACGGTGCAATTGGATATGCTGCCATGCTTAAGTCAGCTGGTTTGTGTTGGAGGTTTCAGCGTGGCATGCCTTCGAACTGATGTAATTCTCCATGTTTTGTCTGAAAAGTGTGGCTTTTTGGCAAGTCCCGCTGGAGCCCAATGAAAGAAACCTGTATTTTCCAGGCCCTGCGTGGCTGCAGCAATGGTTGGAGGTGGGCTGACACATGTAATTCCCAATCTCTGCTCGTCCCTGGGCAGCCTGCAGAGCGCTTGCCCACAGAAACACAGCCGTCAGCTGAAACCGACCCAAATTCCTGCCCGACGCTAAAAAAAGAGATTCAGCCCTTCAGAAGCAACAGAGAGATCTGCCAACCCAAACTGAGTCCCTCCAAGAAATTAACTCCCATTTGTTTATTACTGAGTATTTGCCACCTCTAAGTACCATGAATAGCTGAAACATATTCCAACTGGGGAAGCTGCCAGGGGCTGTTTTCCCGAAAAGGCCGACGCGCGTATTCCGGTCTCGCCGATGCCACTCCTTCCAATCTGTGCCCTCTTCTATCAAAGCAAACCCCTCAAACACTATCAGTCTTTTCTGTTTGCAGCTGCTGATGGCACACCAGGCTCGCCCTGCCTGGCTCTGGGCCACCCTCCTTGGGGACTGGGCGTTCAGTGCTGTTCTGTCAGCAGGCCTGGAGAGACGTGAACGCTCTTTCCCTTCTCCCCAGCAAACGGGTACAGGACCCACTGCATCAGCTCGGATTTGAACTGGCTGTGCCCAGCACTGTGCTCTCTGGGAGCTGCAGAGGCAAGTTCCTAAGTTCTACCTGTCCTCTCCAAAGGATAAAGAAGTGGTGCTGCTTCCAGAAGGTTCCAGAGCCTGGGAGATGGAGAGTACCATGGCAGTACATATAAGAGTACGACACAGCAGTGATTTTCTATTTAGGGGGAAAATGGGCTCCTATGCAACATTTGTACACTCCAGAACCAGTGGCTAACTTGAATAGAAAATAGAACACGGAAAATAAAGGGCCACTCCCTTTTGAAACCTCATAAATGACAGTAAATCAAAATAAGAACATCCTTGTCTCCTCTCACTGCAGGCAGGCCTGAACAAAATAGTAGGATTCTCTGCAATTAATTGCTAGTGTATCCAAAACAACAAATCAACCATTTTCATCTGTTACTTGTGTGTGTTTCTGTCAAGGGAAATGTAAATTTAGAGCTGATGAGAATAACTTCTGATGACTGGGCAACAGTGCTGGAAATTATTCATTCCTTTACCCTACTTTTTAAAGGTACCTTTCTTCATTCCATTTTAACACTCAGCTACAAAACATTGGATAAGTCATGGGAATTGCCACCTTACTGATCTGGCATTAGTAGCAATCAGCTCATACATCACACAGACTTGGCTCTTTCTTTCTAGGTCACTACTCCAGAAAGACAGTTTCAGAAGGAAAGTAGTGGACCAACCCGTACAAAAAAAGCTTTTTGAGGGCTGACTTTAGGACCCAGCAAACAAAAGCAGAGATGGCAGCAGCTAAAGGCAGACAGCAAACTTCCTGTGGATCTTTTTCCCTTCAGGCAGATCACTGAATATACAATATACAACCCTATACTGGAGACACTCCAGAATCCTGGCTACCAACACCACAAAGGCTTCCCAAGCACTCCCCTCTCATACCGACTCACGCTGCCTTTCACAACCCCCAAATACACAGAGCTAAAAAAGAGCAACTGAAAGTGACCTTTAAAATAGCAGAATGTTAATTTCAGCTCTTGTTTTATGTATCTTCAGTCGTTTATCCCCGGCCTGACCCGGGCTGCTCGGGCTCTCCAGCCTGGCTGGCTGTGGCTGTGCATGTGTAATGCGTGCTCAGCACGTCCCATCCTTGACCCCTCCCCAAGAACACAACTTGATGCTTTTGACAGGCCTACCTCACCTGTCGATGCAAAGCAGCAACTGGAGAGCCAGGAATAAAAGGTGCTTGGTGGAGGGGAGGAAAGAGAATGACTGAGAACATACGCTCACACACAAAGCTGCAAGCGTAGCTTGGCCAAGGTGGGTCCTTGGCAGGAGGGCAGAGGTGAAATGACAGTCCTGGTGCTGGTAATGCTCAGTGAGGTTTGAGCACACACAGGAATATTTGGCCACATCAACAACTCAGTCCTATCTCCCCTTATGGTTGATGTTTTTCATGTTGCTTCTTCTTTTTCAAATTTGATATATATCATGCTGCTTGGTTTACTATATACATGCTCACAGATACGAGGAGAAAAGTAACCAAAATATCTGGGCTTTGAGAGCCAGGAATTGGGGCTGGTTCCACACATAATGCATATGTTGCATACAAAGCCATGACTAAAGCATTGTGGTAACCTTCAGAGGAGCCTCCAGGTGATGATGCTTAATTAAGGGACTTGCTAAGCCTAAAGCTACTGAGAAAAAACAATTAGAGTAAAACCAAACCAAAACAAAGCTCTATTATACTTAAATCTAGTTTTAGACACCTGTTGTGGGGGATTTATAAAATATTCCTTAGAGCAAGTGATTCACAAGCCACAGGCAAGTGACAGGCCAGAAACAGAACCCAGCAAGCTGGTGTGGAGCCTGGCAGTGTGCTGGGAGCCTCACACGAAGCACCCGTCCTGCCACACCCTCTGTGCGCCTTAAAAACGCTATGACTCAAAAACCAAACCACAAAAACATGTTTCATAAGAAATAATGTGTGATGGCAAGTTGCCTACAGCAACATTTAGTATTTTTTCTTCTGTCAGCAGGAAATCTGGAATTTTTTCCCTTGCCAGATGAACACTGTCCACACTGAACACCAAGGGCACACAGGGCTGCACAGCAGGGAATAACACTTCTTGGTTGGTTTCATTAAAATGACTTACTTTTCACGGTATTTAATATAATTCAGCTCGTGCATCAGACTTCTCTTTGGGACTCATTCCCTGTACCCAGTTGAGAAAACTAATTCTATCTAAACACTTAAAAGAGCTTCCTGTGAGTCTAGCAGATGATCAGTGAGGTCTAAACCTCAGGAACACTTCTGTGCACGCAAATCTTCCCATGCCAACTCAGATCTTTCAATTTCTCAGAAATGTTCTGGGATTTGAGCTTTTACTTAAGCCAACATTTTCCACTCTGAACCGTTCAAAACAGTTTTTTATAATTAAACCCAAGCGATGCCACAGTGGGAGCCACTTGGATGATGAGCTGCTGTACAAGTCAGTCTGTCGAGATGAATCAGTTTGTTATGGATCAACTCTGTATTCGTGGTGGAACCCATTTAAGTTAACAGCAGATTACAGATACTTCCCTCAACACGACACGAACTCTCCAGATAAGGTTATTTTTTACAGCAAAATCTGATTTTAATCGCAGCACAGGAAAAAATGTTGAACAAAAATGTTCAACTTGCCCTGAGAAATGAGCAGAGCCCACGTGTGAAGCACATGTGTGCTCTGCTGAAGCCACTCCGGCTGGATTTGCACTGTGGACACTGCCTGACATACAGAGGGCAGGGGGAAATATTCACCAAATCACAATGAACGTCCTTTATGCACGTCAAGAAAGGAGAGAAATGCAACAGATATCAAAGAAAGTGTAACGTGGAACGAAATTAGTTAGTACTCAGCATTTTCTGTGAAAAGGCAGACCACATTCACAGCTCGGGGTCTGACTAAAAGCCCTTTGAAAGAAATTCTCCTACTGACTTCAGTGGGATTTTGGATCACATCCAGCAGATCCCAAATGCTGTCCATTATCATATGATGAGTATGAATATACACCTTCATTAATACTCAAAATGTCACCTTTTACGAACTTCATAAACAGACAAATATAGGAGAGTACAAAAAGAAGAGATATGCAAGAGGGACTGATGAAGGAAAAAATCAAGGTTAAAAAAAGGCAAACAAGCAAATCATTAATGCTCTTGAGATTGATGATGTAATATGGTGATGGAGAACACACCTCAGAGGCAGATGGAAGCCTGAGCTGTGGCTTCAGGTTCCCACACCCTCAGACACTAAAATTCCACCACCAGCTTCCTGGTTCGCACAAAAACCTTATTCAGAAGTTTGGGTTTGGAGAAACAGGCAGAAAAATCACTGCTTGTTGCCCATTTATCCAAGCACATCCAGTTTGCTTTCCTTATGTTGTTTATATTTGTGTTCCTACTCTCTGTTTCTGCTTCCCGCTGAAGTGTGGCAAGGCAAACTGACACAACAACCAGAAGGGTGTCAGCCCGTTCCTAACTCTCAGAACTTGCCTGTGCTCAGCTTGATTAGGACCTGGGGATGGGCTCTTATATTGTTTAAATTGTTTTACCTTCTTTTTAGTCAAAGTTTTCTCGGACACTGTAAACGGTGTTTTAGGCAGGCAGGTATTTAAACGCTCATTAAAACAACTAATTAGTGTAGTACTGAAAGGAAGAGATTTTTATCCAGTGCCTTAAGGGCTGGGGTCTTCAGAGGGAAAAGAGTTGATTTGAACCAGAGAACCGACAGAGACCCAGGGCCTCTAACAGAGCCTCAAATGAAGCCTAAGCTGCAATTGATGTACCAGAATTATACCATCTTCTGTGGCCACCAGCAGATGTTATTGAACAACTTCAAAGCAAAACACTGAGTACAGAAGAAAATAAATATTCTCCCGTACTAAGAAAGGGATTAGCACATCACAGCGAAGCCTGCAAAATAAATATCCAACTCTTAATTGTAGCTCTCAGCATTCTGATTACTTATTTGCCCCCCCTAGACACTCGTCCCCTGTGCTGGGAGCGCGGGCCGGGTGTGTGCTGGCGGAGCTGCTGCAGGGAAGCTGTAAAATGTGGTGACAAGTGCCCTGATGACTGTCACAGCACGAGAGCAGCACTGCCCAGGCGCTGCTGACAGAGCTCACGCCACAGGCAGGCAGAGAGGGCAGGCTCACGAGCTCCTGACACTTCCAAATTGAAAAAGAATGCAGAGCTCTGCCCTCCGTTTAGAAGATGAGGCTTACTTTGTCAAACAGTTTTCAACATCATTTGCAAATAAATGCTTTTATAAAACTGCAGGGACCGCATTTATGATCTGATATAAAAATCAACAGATGCCTATTAAGTTATTACAATGAAGAACTTGTTCGACGGGATTACATTCATTATTGTAAGTGATTTACATCCTATAAATCACTTCTTTGGGGATTTACTTTAATTTTCCTTTGGCTGGCAGCGCTACTCATTCTGTTCCTGCTATTTTGGAGATGAAAGTTTGGAACATCTCACATATGTAGAATGAATAAATATTACAAGACGTGCTGAGAAAAGCTGTCCTGTTTGTCAAGTGCCTTTGGCTAAAGGAAATTCTGAGCTTCTTGCACCATCTGTGTCCGTACCCACATACACTCATCACGCTGAATCCTCTCCATACAATTCCAGCCTCCAATTTGGAGCCAGGTCTCTGGCTGGGAGCAGCTCAGCAGATCTCTGCGGATCTTGGCTGATTCCAGGCAAGTGAGGATCTTGCCTTACCCCAGGAATGATTCCTATAACTTTATTCAGATGGTGCAACACTGGAAGATGAATCACAGTGACCTGCAAAGAATCTACTGCTACGTCAGTGGAGGAGACGAGACACACTAAAAGTGTGGCAGCCTGAGACAGAGTGAAGATGGGTTTCGTGTGTCCTGAACCTCCTGCTTGCAGTGCTAGAGAGGGAAAATCCAGGCTAGGCTGGGCTTAAAGTCGTAGCAAAGCACTGCAGGCGGAAACCACAGACATGTTTGATTTGCAATCAAGCTAAATCAAAGTGGAAAGGTACCTGTAAAGTCTGGATAAGCGAAATTTGATGCGGTGCAGAACACGAAATCAAAATCAAAGGGAAAATAATGCCAGGGAAAGAGACCTGGAAATGGAGAGTAATTCCATCACAGTCCTAAAGGCTTCAGGTGCCTCTCTGTAATTAAAGCGTGTCTCCAGCTGAAGCCATCTTCAATCTACAGAATGTGATGGGGAGACACAAATGAATAAGAACTATTTCATGTGTGAAAGGTTGCAAGACTGGTCCTAACGCCTGAGCTCTTCCCCCAGCAGCTCCCAGACAACACTGCTGCTCAGCAGCTCCGTGTCAGGAATGCAAGAGGAAAGCCTCTGGCTGACTTTGAAGATTGGCTGATCACTGCAAGCTTTGTCTTGCCCTCATCCCTTTCTCTGTGTCTTGGATTTCAGTACAAACTTCACGTACCCAGATGCAGAGGCAGAATTTTGAGTGGAATCTCTTCTGCCTCTGAGGAACGGAGGTCCTGTTCCCAGAAGGTGCTGAGAATGATAACAGAGTGCTAGCCAGCTTGGATACACAGAGCATGACAGAACTGCATCAGAGTTCTCTGGTAGAAAGGTTATTATCAGCCTTTGAAATGCAAGCCTTTAATAGGGAAGATTAGACAGGTAAAAACTGATAGCAAACACTGAGGAAGTTTCACCTTGAAATTGGCCCTTTGGGAAGCATAAGGATGAAACAGGATCAGGTTGAAGGGGAACTGCACTATCTTGGCAAACTGACCATGACCACATGGCTTTGGATGAGGAAGGAGGCCTGCTGGACTCTGTGTGCCATGCTGGGTCCCTGACGGAAAGCTAAAACAAAACACCCATCTCCTGCCTGGACAGACTGAATCCTATTGACTTCCCCACATCGGAAATCACACTGTGGAAAACATGAGCAACATCTGGGGAAGTTCTCTAGAACTTTGGTTTCCTTTTTTTTTTCCCCAATTTTTTCTTTTTTCTGAAAGCAGCTGGAATACAGAATAACCCAGAGGAGCCAGCAAAAATACCGTGCCTCCAAAAATACCAGCCTGCCAGCTGGGGTTGGGCACACAGGCACGCTGTCTGAGGGGCTCCATGCCAGGTGTCCAGCTGCTGAGTGACCAGCCTGGCCATCCAAGAGTCCAGTGGCAGCCCAGCAGCACCGGGGAGCCCAACCTCGCGTGTCTGCAGCCCAACAGCTGCCTCCTGCATAATCACTCCCATCCCTCTCCTCGTCCCAGAGGGGGTTGGCAACTGCTCCCCTGCCTCCATCTGGAGAAGCAGCTGGACATGACACGCCAAAGGAAAAAAATTCCAATGGGGCAAAAATAAAAATCTCTCGACAACTTTTATGCTAGGAAACGTTACCAGCCCAAGTCCCATAGGATCTCACTGACTAGTAATTTAATCATTCAAATCCCTTTCCAAAGGTGCAGTATTTCCCCCTGAAGAAAGGAAGAGCTGGTGACTGGCAGCCCTGTAGGGAAAGGAATGTCTGTGTGGCTTTTCCTCCCTTCTCCTCCCAATTGAAACAGCATTCCTTTGCTCCATGAGCACTTATTTGGCCCCTCAGACCACCTTTCCTACCAGCTGCTCTTTCAAATTTAACCACACACACCCCATGTGTGGTGGGGACCCACATGGCTGTGCTTGTCCAGGGCAAAGTGCCTGGACCTCAGCCTGGCTTTGCTCCCACACCCATTTGCAGCCCCAGGGAACGGTGCAGGGGACCCCAAGGCCAGGGGACCCCAAGGCCAGGGGACCCAGCCCTGGCTGGCTGTGAGCGCAGGCAGTGCACCCCAACCTGCTTTTCCTGAGCCAGAGGAAAGCCCTGCCCCATCCATGCTGTGCCACCCCTGGTAACCTGCAGCAATTTGTCCTGAGTGGTAATGTCTGAAAACACCCCCCACAACGGCAAGGAACAGCCAGTCAGCAAAAATAACCAGGTCTCTAGGCACAAGGTTGACAAGACCCCTTCTTGTTTCAGGGGAATGCGCTGCCCTCTGCTTAAAAACCTGGAGTCACCTCATTGGAGTCAGGGCTCCTCTGGGGAGGTTATTCAGGCTTTTAAATACATGGCTTTACTCTCTGAGAATATGAACAAACACACCAGCCCTAAATTTCTCCTGGAAACGTGCACTGTTATCTTTAGTAAAAAGATACTATTTTTATTTTCAGAAAGAAGCTCTAGGGAGCAGCGCTTCAAACCAAAAACTGTATTATTTCTCAAACAGCCAAGAATAGTTGCCTTCATTGGGGCTGGTCTTAAAACTGGGGTTTTCCCCTAAATGACCCAGTGTCTTTAGAGAGGGATGGACAGAAGTGCCAAGAAAAGCCCTCTTAGGCATGGAAGCGAAGAAGGAACACTTGCCCAAATACACAGAGCCCAGCACGCGTGCAGGCTCCCACACTGCCCCCGTGGGAGCTGCCCGTGTGCCCTGCAGCCAGGAACCGTGTGGAGAGCCAGCTCCCTGTGCCACAGCCCTGCCCTGGGGAGCAGTGACAGACCCCTGGGTCACTGACACAGCCCAGGGGCACGGCCGCCTCCCAGGGCAGCACGGCCTTCAGTCACTGCAGAGATGGAAAGCACGTGGCCAGGACAAACCAACCAGCCA
>VZTG01002649.1:681080-813634 GCA_013397845.1 Melanocharis versteri | reverse complement strand
CCAGCCAGATAACCAACCAGCCAGATAACCAACCAGCCAGCCAGATAACCAACCAACCAGCCAACCAGCCACATGTTCTGTGCAAGGAAAAGCTTTCCTCTGCTCCTCTTTCCAACTTCACAGGATACTCAAGCAAGAAAACTGGTTTTAAGCTGGCAGTTAATGTAGGAATGTGATGTTTAAAAATTGAACATTTTAAAAATACAACTTTAGGCAGAGGCTTAAGCTGTTAAACCATTGCATCCTTCTGCAGATGGAGAATAACCAAGTAAAACTCCTGTAAGCTCTTCCCATGGTGGACTGGCCCTTCCAGATGCAGGCTGCATGCTGGGCAGCATTTCCCTGTCTCTCTGACACACCTGTGCTCTTATCCCCACAGAACCAGCTTTCAATGAAAACAAGGTTAGGGAAACACTCAGACTTGTCAGAACTCCCTCAGCATTTTACCTGGGTAGATGCTGCTCAGCGAGCAGATTCGGTGCACAGCATTTGGGACTACACTGCTCATCTCTGATGCTCAGCCTTCTGTCTGCATACAATGTGCCTGCTTTAGACAGACCCTTCTCTTCCCCGAGTCTACCACGTCCTCCCTCAACAATCAAGTGCAGAGGAATCTCATACAGTCATCAGGTGCTGCCACCTCAACCATGCAACCTCAAACAGGGTGCAGTGTGAATGGGGAACCCACTGGGTGACCATTTCCAATTTGAAAATTGCCTCTGCAGTGTAATTCTCCTTCCATCAAAGTGAGACTCTCCAGAGCACAGTGCAAGCTCTTGCAAATTGCTGTTTTGCGGACACGCTGCTTTTATTTGTGCAAACATCCCTGCTCCATCTGCTCAGCTTCAGGCACATTATTAATGCTGTGGCAACCTGAAAAGCCCCTGCTCGCTGCACAAAGAGCAATGTGACTTCAATGACGAGGTTTTGGAAAGAATCTGGTGCCAGTAGGAGAAATGAGGAGTTTGCCATTGGCTATGCTGTGAGCAGCCCTGGGGGTGAGGAGATGCCAAGGACTCACCAAAAGCTGAGAGGAAATGGGAGGTTTTCCAGAGCACAGGAGGCTTGGCAAAAGCAGTTGTTAGAACTGGGGCTGGTTTGTCAACTTAAGTCCTGAAAGTGCAAATGACAGTAGGGCTACGAATAGAAAAGGGTACAGGGACACGTTTCTTGATGACCTTGGAATCCTGGAATTATAGCTAAGGGCAAAGCATGTTCCCCAAACCAGAAGCTTATAATCGAATTGTTCATAACATGCCCATAAAGATTTAGGAGAAGAGAGAGAGTGAGGACCTCAGCTAGTAGAGATAAGGATGCACAAGCCTGTTTTGGGCTCATCAAACTGCCTGGCAGTTTTAGCAAGCCCCAGCTTGCTGAAGACCATGCCAACATCAGTGGCCATGATGGGAACGGCCCCAGTTTTTCCTGGATCCTCTGAGAGACCAGCTGCTGAGGATGGGCCCGTGAGAGTGTGCAGAGAGAGACACTGACGCTCTCTCCCTGCTGGGAAAATGGTATCTCTGTGAAATTCAGAGGGCTTCTGCCACGCCATTTCCCCAGCTCTCTGTGCCTCCTCAGCAGCCTGGGTAACACAACTCTCTGCTCTGGGCAGTGGCACCAAGGCAGAAGGCACAGGCACAGCTTTTGCCAAGGGCAGCCCAGGTTAACTCCCCTCCCTGAAGATCCTTGCAACAGCACAGGCTCCTCAGAGGCTGTGGGAAAGACAAAACAGAGAGAACGCCCGAGGTGCTTCTGGGTGACCAAGCCTTCCTGCCTTGCTTTATTTCTGCTTCATCATTCAACCCTCTCTGCTTTTGGGAAGTTGGAGCAAAATCAAAGCAGCTGGTATTCAGCTGGACGAGACTAAAAATATGCCTTCTCCCCATATGTGTGGAGCAGGAATTTTTGTAGCTGTATGGAACTGCTTAGATCAGAGGGCCAATCTTTAGCTTAGCTTTGCTGATGTCCAGTACCTTTGCCAGCCTAAGCCAGCTAAAGAGTTGGTAGAAAACATGTCAGACTGTTGAAAAACAGCAAAGGTTCAATAACATCATATGAAATCAGAAGCAAACACATAAAAACCAAATAAATCTAATAAAAATATTATCCTTTGGTTGGCTTTCCCTTTCATGTGCACTACAAGTAAACCAAATTCCTCCAGATGACTCTTGCATGAGTTTTGAAGAGGCTGCAATCAAGGACAATTGATTAAAAAGCCTGAATGCTCCATGTGCCCAAACGCTTCTACAATCTAGCAAGATGTGGTTTGGATAGAGAACTAATCTCCCTTACTACACCAGCCTGATGATAAGATCAAAACCTTCCTTTCTGTCGAAATTCAAGCCTCTATACGGTCATGCTATTAAAAACCCCATCAAATGCCAGTATCAGAACAGGCACATCTGAACCAAATTACAGTCTCTTATACCTGAAAGAGATAAGCACCAGAAGAAAGCATTTAGAAAACAGTCAGTTTTAAAGTTTTATGTATTTTTTTCTACTCTCAGTTTTATAGTTAAATGTTTGACCTTTTTTTATTTATTGCTTTTCCTCCTGGATTCCAGATTGTGACTCTGCAAGTAAGCCCATAATAACAGGGAATATGCATTTTCAGAAGCAGTAGATAAGGAAAGAGCTCAAAGTCCAAGTGACTGGACAGAATATAAACTCAGGAATACAAAACTCTAGCCTGGTTGCTGTATCCAAGAGTTTGAACACTGATAGAAGGGATTACTGACAGCTGCCTCAGCCAGACATCACCTCAGAGAAATCAGGTAAAGCAGAATTATATCATGGGTTTGGGTTGAAAGGACAGGAGGGAAAAAAAGAGTGACAAGCACTTAGAAAGCTTAGGAGAGGACAGGAGATAAAGATGAGTAGGCCAGAAAGAAAACAAACTGGAGGGCAAGGAAAGCAGAAGTGCTGACAGCACTAACATAGAAGCAGATGACAGGGAAGACAAGGAAGACAGTCCGTGGTGAAAAGTAGGATTTATGTATCACAATTCTGGCACCATTCCTGAACATTTCTGAGGGCAAAACCTCCAAAAAGAACTAAATTTAATGGAATGTGCATTCAAAAAAGCTTGTGCCCCTCTAGCTGCCTCAGCTGCTGACTCCAAGGTTTCCTCTTTCCCAGCTCAGCTCTCCTGCTCGTTTGGTTTGTGTGACCCAGCTGGGCTCTCCTCACACATTAACAGTCCTGCTCATTACCACACGAGGTGACGGACACAGCACATGCCTTCAGCCAGTGCAGGAGCTCTCATCTACTCAGAGAGAACAGTTCATTTTTTATGGGAGTCATTTAGAGCTAAATGCCAACCTTTCTGTTCCCACAGCTCCTCTGACACCGAAACGCATGGCAAATCTCTTCAGAGCTTTCAGAAGGGTTTGTGCAATAAATCTCAACAGCCTGCTAAAACACGGCCAGTTGCTGAGGTCCCAGTGGATTCATGTGAAATTTGGCCCCCCTCCTCTTACAGCCTCCACTAAAGGAAAAAAAATAACACTCCCCCCCGAGCCATGAAGAGCACAGAGAGAGAAACCCTGCACAACAGCAGCCTGCCCATCAGAGCAGCATTATTATGGCTATTCTGATAGAACAGTGCTTCTTTGTTAAGGCAAATGTCAGCAGCAGACACTGAACACTTCCTCCAGACCTGAGCTTTTCACTGTACAACAGTCTCCAGTGATCAGCCTCGCCCAATTTATGTCACTGAAACATGAGCTCCAGGGCGCTTCAAATGCTAGAAGCAGCTGCCAGCCAAGCTTCAAGCACTAAACAAATGTCAGTTAAAAAAACCAAAGAAATAATCATTTTGTTATCTACAGGTACCATTGAATCATCACTCCTGAAACCCTTCCCAGAAGCTCTGAGGATCCAATGTGCAAAACAGCCTGCAGGGAAGGGCTTTGCAAGCTGGGGCACTGCCACTCATTCGGCAGCTTTGGCTTTCACCATTCCAACCATTTTCCTGCAAATCTTGAATCCGTTGCTAAGGGATTTCCCTGGACAATATGATATCACTATGTTATTGCACCAGTGACTATACATCACCCCTTGAAAACAGAGCAGCGTTGTTAAACCCGAAGTTAATTTCTTGTCAATACAGCTGTGGTGGGAAAGGCTCAAGAATCCATCTGGTGAGCCAGCTCCCCTCAGCTGCTGGGGGTGCCTTCCCCAAATGAAATGCAATACTCCCCTCTGCAGTGGGAAATCCTGGAGCAGGTAGGACAGAGATTAGGATAAACCGTGGCTTGAACAGCAAGTACAATCTCTCCACTCTAAGCAAATATACAGATCTTGATTGCAAAAGGCACGTTGTAATAGCGCATCGCTCCCCAAGAACAAAAGCGTATTAATAAGAAACGCCAAACAAGGGATTTTATTCCCTTAGAAAATCTGGTTTAAGTTAATAATTCGTGATACGGGATGGCTATGCATGTTACAGGCAAGGAAACAGTAGCTGATTATTTAATTAATGATTCTTCTCAAGTACCAACCTTTTATTTGAAGGACCCTAATGATTTTCGCAGGCTCTTTTCATTTTATGAGCTTCATCACCAACTGTTTGCAAGTATCAACTGTTGCTCTGTATCATAAGCTCCAAGGAATGCCAATCCCTGCAGCAGCAGGAGCGAGTTTCAGTTTCCTGAGTTGGATGAGCAGGTCTGAGAATGTTTTGGGGCTTTCCCACAGCCCAGTGAAAGGTGGAGAAGCAGCAGCACTAGGAACTGCTCTTCTGTCAGGGCAAGCCACACTGGCACAGGAACCTTTCCAAGGGAAAGGGGATGAGAGGCAAGAGCCACTGCTTGGATTTAGACTCTGTATTTCAGCATTCCATGTGATTCTAGAGCCTGAGCTGCTCATGCTGCTGGGAGCAGTGTCCCAACCCTTGCAAACCACGCACTGCTGCCCTGTTCCCTTGCCACAGAGGACCAGGGCTGCTCCTGCCTACACATGGTCGTGTTGGGTGCTTCCCTCAGCCCCTGAACTGCCTGATGCCAGGGCTCCTCAGCAGGGCTTGTCCAGCAGAGCATCTCTTGATGCACAGGGCAGCGCTAACGCCACTGCAAATGCTCAAATGGGCACATTTAAAATTCTCTTCTGCATCAACCTGTTGCAAATCCCTCTTTCTCAGCCAGGCACAGAGAGAAAAGAGCTGAAGCGTCATGATTTCAAAACTCAGCCACTCTGGGAGTCACCTGGTGGTATTCATGGTGGGCTGAGGCACATCTGTGCACGTTTCCCAGGGGGTTTACAGTGCCAAAGGATGTGAAAGTTTGCAGAAGGGTTCCTGGTTCGAACTGGAGCTTCCCCCAGTTCTCCCAGCAGAGCTGGATTCCTCTGGCAAACGCTCCCACTCCCACCCAGGGGCTGGGCTGCCCCAGCCACAGCCCTCCTCCTCCTCCTCCTCAGCAGGGCTTGGCTGCCTTGCAGGACAGGCAGCCCACACACCTCCAGGTAGGACTGGCCTTTTTAGAGCATCAGCCTGGACAAGAGTATTTGTAGCAAGTCACAGATGAAGGCTACATAATTAGCGGTAAATAACTTCCTAACAGGACCAGCACATTTGTTCTTAATTAGCCTCTATTCACATTCAATGAATTTACGTTACTGCTGTTATTAAAAATCTTTGCAGAGGACAATCGATATAAAGTTACGACAGCAAAATGCTAACAGGCGGCGCGTTACACGTGGATGCATCTGGAAATCTCCATGCAGTGTGAAAATGACCTTCAAACCATAGGAAAACAATATCTGCATTTCTAATACTCCTTCTTCCTAGACAGCCCGATTTCGCTGTACTTTCGGACACAGTCCCCCTCCCTCTGAACCATTTAATGTGATGAAGGTGATTAGGATCACTGATCTGCTCAAGTAACTGAATTTTTCTGACATCATCCTCCAGCGGGGAAAAAAACCCCAAACGAACCACCACCCCCAAAAAACAGCACCCAACCTAAGAAGTGCCCGACGTTCAGAGGGTGTGGGCTCACGCTGTGTGACACAGGCAGCAAGGGCAGAAGTGCAGCTGTCTGACTTCTGCAGAATGCAAGGTGTGACCTTATTATGATTAAAGCCTTTTTGCCTGGCTCTGTGCTGGAGCAAAGCAGGGAGTTTCGCTGGGTGGGGATGAAAAAAAGCGAGCAGAAAGTTCTTGCTACTGAGTCATGACACAACGGATAAAAATAATTTAGCTATTTCACATGCTTGGGAAGAAAATAATTTCAGCCTGTGGAGACAAATAGGGATTATCTAAATCAAACACAGAGAAAAATCTGACTCCGTCTGGTATTTCTTGTGTTTTAAGTACGAAATACTGTGATGGGTCGCTCCTTCAAAACCTCCTAAACTCGATCCAGCTTCTGTGGGTCTGGATTTCAGCACCTCATCAACAAAATACGTTTGTAACAGTAACAGTAATCATTTTCCCCTTCCAAAAGCTTGAACTTACTTTAGTAGTTATCTACAAAAATGGGAATTTTTTTCTACTGAGCTGAAGGCTGGCCAGTGTTTGAAATCCCTTCCTAGCATGGCCCAAACCTGACTGGAGGATACAGAGCCTGTCCTGCCCCACGACCACAGAGAACCCCATGTCCTGTCCTGGTGCAGCACCACCACCCAACCTGCAGCAATGAAAAATAAAACAAAAAAACCCCACCTGTTCTGGGCTGCACTTTATAAAGTGCACACGGAAAGAACAGACCACAATGTCTGTTCTGCAGATTAGCAGCGTTGAATCCTGCTGTACAAAACACCGTCTATTTTAGAGCCCAAATTAGCATACCTTCAAGGGTATTAAACAGCCATTAATAACTTCTCAAGAAACTGAGTAAATTAAATACTTTTTGACACGTCAAGGGCAGTACGGCAGAATATTGGTGGGCAATGAGGAGTAACATACATAAACTGACTGACTTTAAAAAAAAATCAATAAAAACTTAATCATAGAAGAATATAACCAACATATATCTAATCCGCAGAGATGTTCACAGGGGAATTTCAGTTTCAGCAATAAACCAAATTCATTTCAGGTTAAACTAATATGGACATCTTGAATTTATTAGTGAAAAATGAAAGTAGCGTGAACTTTAAGTTTTCAAAAGCAAAAAGACATTTAATAAAATCTCTCTTTTTGCCATGGGACTAAGGGAAAAATCCAATAACGTATTAGCCATGCATTTCTGGTAAGTTATGGATTCTTATTTACAATGCGTTTTAGCTTGATTTTATCTCAATATACTGTAATGATTTGCTGTCATAATTGAAATTTGTTGTATTGTTAATCATTATAATAACAAAGAAAAATTATTTCATTTATAACTAAGAGAACACAACTAAATATTGCCATTAAAGACAATCTGTGGGTATGTTGTGTAGGGCTGGTGTGACCATTACCTTCTATTAAATAGCAAGTATGGATTACTTTAATTGGCAAATTGCTTTGAAACAGGAAGGGATTATAAACATTTTCTATGGAAACTTGTAGGGCTGGGAAAATGTTTCTAAGAAAAGCATTTTGCCAAAAGTGTCATTTTCCAAGGAGGGACTGAACCTGAGATATTTCAGTCAGGACAGCCTGTGAGAAGGACTCACAGCTCAATTCCCCATGCCAACCACTCCTTTTTGGGTTTGGGTCAGAGCACATTCCTGAGGATGCTCCCAGCTCCTGAGACACAGCAGTGGAGCCCTGCAGCCCCGGCAGGCAGCCCAGCCAGCAAGGATGGAAACAACCCACAGCTCCTGGCACCGCTTCCAAATAACGACTCCGGGTCTTGGCCCAAATGTTGGATTTGCAATTACATTTGTAACGTTTCATTTGCAGCTGAAAAGATAAATACGTTGACAGAAAACTGATGCAGGTTTTTCCCTGCGTTCACAGTAATATTCCATAAATTCGTGCCTGTTGTCAAGTGGCCACCAAAAAGCAGTGTTTACAGGCTTCGAGGTGCTGACTTCCCAAACGGGCAGCTCAAGGGAACAAACACTTCTGACAAACCAGGGCTGTGCTGCACCTGCCAGGCACCCAGGGAACGCCGAGGGGCTGCAGGCTGTGTCACATCCAGCCTCGTGTCAGCAAAGCTTCCTCAGACCTGCTCGTCGGATGTCTCACAGGACCAGAAATTGAAATCAGCCTTGTATTTCCAGCTACCAGTAATTTTTTTTTAAACTCCGAAAATACAAGTAATATTGGGATTTCTTCTTCAGGAGACAGCGTGATGAAGAGCATGAACAGGAAACACGATCAGAGCAGTGAATAAAGATTGAAAATCCATCTGACAATGAAAGGCTGCTATGGAACACTAATACTCAGTGATGGCAAATGCTTCCCGGCCCATGGAGCACTGAAACAATGCTGACACAGCTGAAGGGAACACTGCCCACATCTGAATTTTCTTCCTTCTCAGTTGTTTTCGATAAGCAGCTCTAAATTTTAGGGTATATTTATAGCACATGTCTCTGGAAGCCCTACCCACCTTGCACAGGACACCTGTGCCTGGCACACAGCGAGCTCCTCCAAACACACCACCACACAGAGATCGAGTCCCTGCTCTGAAATACTGCAGTGAGAAACTATTTCAGCTTCTAAAGCCCACCAGTTGCATCATAACACCATCCTCAAGACACAGCACAGCCCCAGGATGAGGGCAGGACGGTGCACATCCAGTGATCCTCAAAGCTCCCCACTGTAGAGCCCAGAGCTGCACTCCACAGTGGCTCACTGCATGGGCAGGGTGCCACTGGCTGTCCCAGCCTCTCCACACAGGCACAGGGCTGCCTGCAGCACCCACAGCTCCTTCCTGCTCCAGGGCTGGTCTGCACTGCTCTCAGAAACCCCGTGCTTCCGTAAGAGCCACCTGCCATCCCGGAGACCCAGCCCTTCCTTCCAGGCCTATGCTCCCAAGTCATTCGTTCAGCCCTACTCAGATTGCACATTTATCCTTTCCGTGAAAATAACAAGGAAACTCAAAAAGAAGCCATGAAAAAAGCCTTTTCCGTGGCTGCAAGAAGAGCCCTGTGTGAACAGAGCCACCAGACGTGTAAACAGCAGGTTGTGCACCCAATGTTTGTTTTTCATCTCCAACAAGGAGAGCGTGCTTAGTGATGAAGGAGGCTGAGCAGACTTTTATCCAACCACTTCTGATCTCCCGATTTCTCTTGCACATCCGGAACTGCCTGAAGGCAATGTAGAAAACCCCGCAAAAGGCATAAAGCACAAATCCTCAAAGCAATGTTTGTTCCTCTCGCAGTCGTCTCGTGCTTTCTTCCCCCACTGCTCCCTTCCTCCGCCCTCCCCTCCTCCCTCTCCCATCGCTCTGCAATTCATTTTATTTCTTCAGAAACACACTCCCTACCAGGTACATGCCTGTGTGGAGCTCCAGGGAGCTACCAGGTTATCTGACAGACCCTCATTGTCTCTCCTGCATCCAGCCTGTCTCCCTGCACTGCTGCAGCAGGTGAGGCAGTACAGCATCACCTCCACGCTGTGAAACGTCTGGCACGTGTCTGGGTACTGGAAGAAAGAAGGAGTTTTAAACACTCCATAGCTGCAAGACAAGCCTATGCTTCACATCTTTTCAGACACTTCTCGTATTTTCATTCCAAAGGTCCCACTCCTTCAAGACAAAGACTTGCCAAGGGCCACCTGTGCTTGCAGCACCTCCCCACCCAGCTCCTCCCGTGAAGCAGTGCTGAGCTCCACCACAGAGCTGGTATTTATAGCCATACCTCTCCCAGGTTCTGTGGTCACGCAGTCCTGGAGGCTTTGGTTAGGGCTTGTCTTAATTTCTTACCCCACGAGAACAGTAAAACCTTGTTTAATATTTCATGCATGCCTTAGAAAGCGAAGGGGCACCTCCCTTCTTCCTGCCCGGGTACCAGGGGCTTTCCAGGGGCACAGCAGAGTGTGTGAGAGCCCTCTCCCCACTCTCAGTGGGGAGGGCTCATCAGGGACGTGGCCTTTTGGAGGTTTCCAAGGAATGTCACACACAGCCAGTGCTGGGCCTGTCAGCATCACATCCCTGCGCTCCAGAACCGAAAACCTCTGACAGAACAGATTTCAAAGTTAGGGTCAAAATGCAGCACTGCCTCGGGGTAGGAGAGAACTTAGAAAACCATCTTCTCTGCTCCTCCTCGAAGCTGATAGTGAGACATTTCTTTTCGTGCCTCTTCTGTGGGGTTGCTTCTTAAAAATACTAATTACCATGGATTTCTTGTAGAAGGAGGAGAACATAACCGGAACAAAACAGCTGTGCCAAAGTGGACTTTCTGCAGAGCCTCTGGAGAATATTCCATAGCCCAGACAGACCCAGGCTCCAGCACAGAATAAAGCAAGCAGGGTGCTCTAGAGCCAGAAGCAAAATGGACAAGGGGAAGGATATTAAGAAAAAAATTAAGGATACTGACAAAGAGCTTTTACAATTACATGGAGCTATTTCTCTGCAGAACTAGCAGACTTGCCAAAGATAACACAAGGGGGAGAATAATTCTATTTCCTCACTATTTAGAAAAAATTCAGATGAATGCAGTGTTATCACAGGGTGATGACCAAATTTCTCATTCCAGCAGTAAAGCAGTAACAACTGAAATAGCACATTTAAAAAATCCAAAACCTTCAGCGACTCAGTATCTGCAAGTGCTAAAACTGCTGTAACTTTTATAGTTACTTTTAGTAACCCATAAAACACTGGACAAATTTCAGACGAAGAAAACTGTCAATGTGGTACAAATTCTGAAGAAGGTAAATGAGCAGCTGCAGCTCTGCCAGCCTGATGCCAGTGCCCTGCTTGACCTGAGGTTTGACTTGTAAAGAAATATAGGAAGATGGTAACTTACATGCAGCCTGTCAAACCAACACAGGGAATTGTCTCCAAAAAGCTCTTTTGACAGATAAAAAGTGGTGCCAATAATCAGTAACCAGAAGGTAAAGAGGATAAAGCCACACTTATTAACTGTGAGGGTAAAAACAGCCTGCTCTACAAGCTACAAGTGAAGTCCCCCACACAGGAAGGGTGAGTCCAGTCCAACCACACACACACACACAAAAAATCTCCCCTTTCCCTCTTAGTCTGGTCATCAGTTGTGCTGGAGTGATAGGGTCTGGATCTCATCTTAAAAACTCCTCATGCCCTGCTGCAGAAAAGAGCCAAGAGCAAAGAAACACTGGAGGGCTGGGAGGATGCTGGCAGGAGGAGCCCTTGGCCTCTTTACCCCCTCTTTAGTTTTCTAAGCTTCTTCTGCAATGCCATTTCTTCATCTCGATGCTCTTACCCATTTACATTCCCTTCCTTATTCTTCACAGTTTAAATTTACCACCCTCTTTTGTTTTTCATGTAGAGCTACTTAGAAATTGGCTGTGATACTCTCAAAATACTGCACATGGCTGAGCTAAATCTCACTCTACACTCTGCAGTCCTCACTACACCTAGATTTGGTCCTAGAAAATCACTCCTATCCTTCTGCAGACCACGGTCGGCCAGGTTCTCAGCGTTGCCAGAGGTGGATGCCATTGGTAACGTGTATGTATTACATACAAGCAGAAATCAATGCTGTGTGCTGTACATCTGGATCGATAGCACGGAAATAAAAATGGATTCTAGGCATATGAATTAAAAAAATATATATGACGAAGAAGAAACCAGAAAATCTTTAAAGAAACTCATAAAATGAAAGGCAGGAAGAAGCAGCAACTGAACCACATAAAGGCCTCAATTCATTTGCAGTGTGACTATTTTTAGATACCCCATTTTAGTTACTAACCTGCATTTATTCTACCGTGGGGTTTGGTGGTTTTTCTTTCAACTGTCTGTGCAAGCTTTTTGGTCAGATATAGTAACGAGCACTCACCACAGTAATTTTAATTAACAAGCTCTAATAAATTTGCACATGTTGCAATATAAGCTCTAAAAATACCCATGTGCATCCCCAAACTGTGGCCAGATTGCTCTGCAGAGAGGCTCCCCAGGAGTTCTTTGAACATCAAACCCAACCCCAGCACCAGTGGCACTGGGGCGATGCCCTCCCACCCAAAAGCTGCCCAGCCCTGGCACTCACACCCTGTGTCACCCACCACGGCTCCTGCAGACCTCCTGCTGCACCCAAACCTGCAAGAGATGAGTTCTGCTCCCTTTTTTGGGTCAGTCTCAGCCATTTTGGCTGGAGCCAACCTGTTAGAGGCCCCATTTGGCACAATCACAGTTAGGCAGCTGTGCCAAACAGGGGAACAAATAAACCACGCTCTCGTCAAAACGTTCCAGTTTTCACTGAAACCTCTCAGTGCACTGACGTTTGCCCCCATTTTTTTTTTTTAACCTGTAAAAGGCCATTCACTGTCAGTGTGGGACGCTGGGCAAGAATGGAGGGAACAGTTATTTTTCTCACCAGCTCCTATAGTTCCCAGGCCTGACTCCCTTTCCTATGGGAACATTGCACACTTCAGTCAAGGGCATCGATCCCAGTATAGAAACCACCCCCAGCCACTCCTCCCAGCCCATGTCCTGTTCCCAGGCATGGTCCTGATCTCCTGGGGCTGAAGTGGTCCCACTCACACCAGGAACTGGTGCCAGGAACAGGAGCTTAATCAGTCTGGTGTTGTATTTCCAAGCAAACTATTAACTGTGGACACAAAGGGACGTGGGGAGCAGCTTTCCTGGGGACAGCCTTTCCAGCTGGGCTTTCTGCAGCTGCCTGCTGATGCCCAGGCCCTGCCAGCACAGCCACTTCTTACTGGGTGCTCCTGATTCCCACAGCAAGTGTAGGGGTTGGAATCATCTGCACAAAGGCAGCGATGCCAAAAAATGCTGCAGTGACAGGGTGGGGACAGGGGAGCAAATCCCGCAGCAGTGCAGAATCCACAGTGGAGTGCGTGCAGCCCAGGGAACCAATGTTCCTGACATAGACCAAAACTCTTTAGAAGCACCTGTGCACAATAAAACGGCCTGGGATGCACAGATTTCCTGGGGAGAATGGATGAGGGCAGTGGATGAGGGTGATCTCTGCTGCATGTGCTGTGCACACAGCTGGTCAGTGCATTCCCCACTGGGACTTGCCCTTCTCAAAGGACAGACAAAATGGTTTCAGGTGGGTATACTGCTCACATCTTTCCCACCACAGGCATTTCAGAGGTGCTGTTGGTCACTCTTCTTTCCTCCTAACAGTAAATTCTTTCTCAGTCAAGGGGAACACGCAAAAAAGGGTGTCATTTACTGAACACACACCAGAAATATCCAGCCATAGCATCACATTTAAGTGTTTAGAAGCACTGAACTATAAATGAGAGAGGATCAACATGTGCTGAACAGAAGCAGGAGAGCTGCTGCTAGGTTTTGTGAACCTTTCCACGGTTTGGAGAACTTCAGAGAATTATGCCCTGAGCAGAGACAGCAACAAGCTCACGGAAGCTTTTCCTGTGCTGTACATTGTGCTGGCATATGGGAATGTCACACCAATGCTATTAGCCAGGGCTCTTTTGACATGATGTAAAGCATTTAATAATTATACAGCAAATATGACGAGATGGAATTGAACCCGATCTCAATTAGCAACCAGAAGTATCCTTCCAACTGAGATTAATATTGATTAAACCATAACAAGACTAGTACTTGCCAATAAGAGCTCTATAAAATCAAGGAAAGGTGAGGCCAACCTCTAAGTTGGGAGCACTTTGTCATGAGCTGTAAAGACAAGTGATTGTCCTATGGCCCAATTTGTCCTTTTCAAAAATGGAAGTTTGGCTCTGTATAATTCAGGAAATTACAGTCATTTCAGAGGACAGCTAGTCTGGCCAGGAGCCCAGAGCAGAGATCAACAGCCTTCGGGAGACAGCTCTGTCTTCCTTTCAGCTTTCCCCATCCCTGGGACAGGATTAATCACAGCAAATCCCACTCCTCTCAGCCTTCCCCACTCTCAGCAATGCAAGACGTGGTTCCCACGTTGTTGTACCGTACTTCAAAATACAGGCTTGTGCTTTTTAATTTCCCCCCTTGCACCAAATTAAGGTGGATATTTTGGAGTTGAACAAATATATTGGATTTATTGGCTCTTCCCCCGAGTGAGGTATAATAGTTCCACCAGTCCAATCCTACGTTTCCTTTACATGGAAATGATTGGATTTATTGCTAGCCATTTTTAGATTATATTAAGTCAAACCATAACAACTAAGCATCCTTTAGGGCTTAGTGCAGATTATAAAGTGATGCTTGAAAAACAGACATGCAGGGGTATGAGAGGCAACAATAGAAAGCTTACAACAAATCTTATTTTCAAGATTCTTCATCCTATTTAAGTAATGTTTTAAAATGTTCAGGCCAACTTCAGAGAGATGCCGTACAGCTCAAGAAACACTAATATGAGTGTTTTTAAATAATGAGTGCTAATATTCTTCAAATGCAAAAATACATACACACAGAACATTAATTGGCAAGTATCTGATAAAGCAAACTTCTTTTAATAAGTTTTTGTTAATACTTTTCTGATAAAGAGCTGTTTGCAAAGAACAAAGACCGATGTGACAATTTATTAATTTTCTTAAAATGAGGGTAGGAGGCAAATGAAGCCTGGAAACCTCTACACCCTAAAAAATATTGGGTAGGGAAACATTTAATGCCCATGTGCCAAATCCAGAAATGTGCCCCCAAGAAGTGGCTTGTGTGCTTTCTGACACAGTAGCCACACGGCCCTGGCCAGGCAGCACTGCCACATGAGGGCAGTACCACAGGCTGCCCCAAGGTACGTCCTGAAAGACAGACCTTGCCTGTCCTGGTGATTTGTCAGTAGTTCAGCACTGGAACAGAAAGAGGCACTGAGAGCCCAGGAGAAAGAGGCCACAACCTTTCCAAGTCAACACTGGAGAGATCAGCTCTAAATGTAATGCAAGAAATATTACTGCAAAGACACAGCAGGCCTGTGACTACAGGCACAGCCAAGAAATGTCACCTTGCCAAGGAACTTTTCCAGCCTTTTGAAATTTCACCTATGCACAAAATTACAATCCTTCCCATTCAACAGCAGGCAAATATCAGCCCAACACGGTGAGGATAATAAAATGTAACACAGAAGGTTATTAGGAAAGAAACAAGTCTGGCTCCAGCAGCCGCAACAAGAGAGCATCAGGAAGGCAGGAGCACCAAGATGATTTTTTTACTGGGTGCAGCCACTGGGACTTCTGCAGGTTACTTGGGACAATGGAATTATACCAGCACGCTGACATTCAAGTGCAACAGAGTTGTAAGAGAGCAGTAGCTGCCCAAGGATGCGCTCATGCTTGCTAAGCCTCTAATCCCAGCTTTGATTCCTCCTCCATCCATAATCAGTTCAAATACAGCTAGAATTAATCACTGTTGGCAAATTTAAAGGCTGCTTTTCCTCTCTCTGCTTAGAATCTGCCTTAGGTCACACACAGAGCCAGCATGGGTGAAGACATGGGCCAGACCCCCTGAGAGTCTGGCATTCCCCTCTTGCCCAGAACACAATACAGCGCGTTACTGCCCAGCAGTGCTCAGAGCAATAAATAATAATAGCAATAATAATAATAATAGCAACAACAACAACAGCAACAACAATAATAATAGTGCAATAGTGATAAACCCTGCAGCACCTACCTGGCAGTGGCTGTGGCTCTGGAGTCACTCCTGCTCGTTTCCTGGATCCATCTCTGGAGATTCTAACACCCCCTCTACAACACCTCTGCCCACCCTGACTCTGGTGCAGCCAGGTTTCAGAGCCTGTTCTCACAGACCTCCTCCCTCTCTGTTGAACTGCTCCTCCACCCGCTCTCTTCTTCCCTTGGCACCTCATGGGCTGAGCAGAGGCAGCTGTGGGCTGCACAGGACACTAATTTCTCTTGAGTGCTGGCCCAGCTGATCCTCCTTCACACCATGATCCTTGCACCTTGCCCTGGAGCTCCAGTGAGCATTCTGGCCAGCACAACTGCAACTGATTTCCAGCTCAGGTCACCTTCACATCACAATGACCACCAGCCTTCAGTCATCAGGTGCCCCAGCTTTAATGATCCCTTTGTAACTCTTCTAGGTGTTATTATGTTGCACACAGCTTTGTTTAGGTTATCTCAAAGCATCCCATTTCTTGCCATTATAGAAAGTCAAGAAATGTAACATGAGCAGTGCTCCTAAAAATGAGATTTATGCCCAGCTGCACTGTGCAAGCAGAGTTACGGTACAGAGAAAATTACAGGCAATAAATAAATGTGTATATAGATAGAGGGTGTCTTTTAATACATATCTGAAAAACATTCTTTGGAATGCTTAATGAGAAACCTATTTCAGATCCTCCAAAACCATTTTCTTAAGAGTTAGTGAGTTCTGTACTTAAAAAGAGGTTAGTGGACCAGCAACCAAAGTGTATTTCATTTCCATTTCAAAGGATTCCAACAGAGGTAGATATTTTCAAACGTTGCACTTGCAAAATACTGATGCTCTTTAACCTGTAAGACAAACTAATTGCATCACCCACCATAGAAAATCTCAAATGTCATTTGGAATGCCACTGGAAGTGCAGAGGGACAGTGGGCATCCCTCCAAAATACAGGTTGCATCCACAGATCCTCCTTCACTTAGCCCATGAGGTCCTTTGATTCTCTGGGACCACGTTACACTTCTGGAGCTGACCTTCAAAAAAATGGACATTGCCGGGAGTCTACAATAGCAAAGTTTTTTCATCCTTGCCTTCCACAGTCTTACAAAGATCAGATGTGGATAGACTGGGCTCATTTGAGAGATCTACCTACTAAAACAACAGCTGATACTCAGGGATGATCTGAGGAATACTGCCCAGCCAGGCTCATTCCCCACTGCTGCCTCCTCTTGCCCAGAAACCGCCCAGGATTAGTGGGCATCCCCTCCTCTCACCACTTTTCACAACAAAGAAGAGGTGGGCTTTTAGAGCTAAACCAGGGAACTAATAAAGCCTGACATGTTTAAGTTGAAGGTATGATGATGAAAAACCTAAAGACTCCCCATGCACCAAGAAAATGAGCTTGAAAAAGCAATGACCGCCTGCACTAGCAATTTATAATCTCTCAGCTGCTGAGATTGTGAACAGTGGCACTTTGTAATCTTATAGGAAAAGCAGCTCTAATGCCATCTGGTCATATATTTCTGGCCAAGATCATTTAGTGGAGCCTGTAATGAAAAAAGTTGCACATCCTCCTAAAAATCCGAATTATGCCAGCTGTGCCACAGTGTCACTTGTGTTTCAAGGAGAAGGACAGCTGTCATTCCTTTTCTCTGAAGATAGCAAGCACGCTGCCTTGCTTAAGAGAACTAATTTTTCTTGGATCACTCTAAATTATCCTACCTGTCGCTAGGATAAGAAAGGGTGAGGTCCCTATTAACATTTTTTCCTTGATTTTTGCTGACATCTATATGGCACTTGGTTCTAAACCCACCTTGCTGAGCTGCTGTGAAGAAGGTGATATTTGGACCTTGACTCTAATCTGAACTGAAGCCAGCTCTACAGCCTTGGCATACAACCAGTTTGAGGGAGGGTGCAGTTAAGCTCGTCATCTTCACCTCTCCTAACGAATGAGACATTTCATATTTTAGATATTACCTCAGCAACTTCCTGCCAGCTTTAAATTGCTCTGTCATCTCAGATTAGCACTCATCACTCATGCTAATGTAAACTAAATGGCACCTCTCCTGAAATATGTGAAAGAATAAATGGGATTACAATGAGGGCTGCAGAGCATAACATTTCTAATCCGTGAGCAACTAATTGCTGCACGTCCTTCTCAGTACTTCCATCCACCAAGCCATCCATTTGAACCCCTGTATTTGCTATCATGTTATTTTAAGGTCAAATCTTGTTTGCCTCAAGCACACAACTATTCTCGCTGGCTCCACGGGCCTATTTGCAAAAGCAAAGATAATGTAACCTCGAATGAGCAGGGGAAGAGATACCAGCACCGAGCTGCCTGCAGCAAACCCATCTGCTCCCAGGACAGCAAAACCCACGTCCCGTCTAGACTGCTCCACCCGCTCCCAAAGCAAAGCAAAGCAGCAGCAGGGAGAGTTATAGCCCAATACTCACTGTGACAGGAAGGAAATAGCATTGGGAAATGCTTATTTTAATGACAGGAAAATATTTGCCAGGCTCGGGCTTAGCAGCAGTAGAAATGTTATTACTTTCGAAGCTGGAAGAGGAAATATTTCAAGGGCTATTTTTTGACACCTTCACTGTGGCTTGATTTCTGCATCTATTAAGAAGGAGTCTATATAGCCTGTGCTGTGGGAGCTTGGCAAATCCTTGCATAAAACTCCATTTTATAAGGCAATAGTGTGATAGAACTGTATAGAATTTACATCAGTCTGAAGAGCCACAAAAAGTAAATGTACATGAAAATACTAAAGTGCCCTTGTTTTGTTTCCGGAATTCATGCTAAATTCCATGTCTTCTTCATTTTATTGTTTCTCAGAGTACATGGAAACAAGACAGAAAAGTGTCCCATGAAGCACTGCTACGTAAAGAGTCCTGGCTGTGTACAGCTTCCTTCCTAACGTGTAAATTTGTCGTCCTTTTAACCCGAAATAACTTTAAAATGTAAGGCACATAGAAAGCTGTATTTCCTGGCAATTTGCAGTTTCATCTTCCCAGCGTGCTTATGTCGAGCGAAATCCATTTCGAAATACCACCACTGCAAGCACTTCAAAGCCTAGGAAACATCTTTTAATGGTCATTACTGCGCCTACCGTGGGCCATCTGAGCCTCCTTCAAATGTCCATTGATTTTGGTGGGAGGGCAGAGCACTGGGCAATGACACTGGAGCACATGCTGCCCTGAAATTAGGCAGAGTAGAACCAGTTTCTGTGCTCTAAAGTTCCAGTAACCCAGAAAATCCTGGCAGGTGCAGAAAGCGAACGGCTTTGACGGATGAACATTTGCAAATGTAGGGCCATCTAGCTGTGGAAATTAACTCTCAGAGTTATGATGATGGACTTTGGTGTCTCCCTCATTATGTACAGCAAGTTTTTAGTCTAATTTCTGGGTTCAGGGCTTTCTGAAAAGGAAGTCACTTACTTCACTTTGGAATAAAGAGGAATGAGAGCACAGAAAGCTGAGGTAAAGATCTGTCTACAAAAAAATGCTTCTTAACATGGATTTCTCCTGGGTGTTGCTTAATTCTCAACTGCTCCTCTTTAACAGAGCCAAACTGTTTTTAACACATAATGGTATCTTTCCTCTATCCTACTCCTTCCATGCATAATAAAGTGCATTCAAGGTACTTCCATGGCTGTTGTTACTCAAGGATGTGAGCACCTCCTTAGTCTATCTATCTTTGTAATACCTGTGGGAGCTGGGAAAGTCCTATTACAGTCTCAGGCTCAGAACATCAGAGATATTTAGGGACCTGCCACTGAGATAAATGGGATTAGCTGCCCCACGGCTTTTCTGGCTCAGATCCTCTACTGTGTCCCTAAAATCACAAAGGACATCTTAAATGAAGCGGGGAACCACTCCTAAGAGTCTCACGACCTAGGCTGGGGGGCTCATTCCTGGACCAGCTTTCCTGTTTTGATTTAGTCTTCTGTTGCTCAAGGATGAAGGTATTAGATAACGTAAAAACCCCGTCTCTGATCTCCTCTGTCTATGAATAACTGAAAAGCTTTCAGCACTGCTGGCAGACACAGGCTGCAAAGCACTTCGGTGTGTTCTGCTTTACTCCAGCTCAGTTTCCACTCACAACGCTCTACCTAAAACTGCCAAAGTAACTACCAAACCTCCTATTTAGCTCAGCACTCATGGATTCTTTCCCTACAGAGCAGCAAACAGACTTTTATTGCCCTCTGCACCTGACTTTGTTCTGCAGAAGCACCGGTTCTTCTGCAGCTGCTCCTGCAAGGCAGTGTGCTGAGGCGAGGGCTGGGCAGTGTCTGCACACCCCCCTCCTCAGCAGCACAGACACTTCCAGAGGAAATTTCCACCATCCCTGGGGGACTCCAGCAGTTCCCTGCCCAACTCTGAGCAACAGACATGCAAAACACGTCAGCCACTTACCCGCATGGCACAACAGGAGCAGTGTAGCTCCTGTTCTCCACGCCTGGGAATTTGTCACATCATAGTCTGCTTCCAAACACGGGTATCTATTTCCAGCACCAAACTTCCCAAAAGCAAACAGCAAACCAGTCTAATACGGGGTAATAGCACACAATTTTTACAATGAAGCAGAAACTCACTGTGTCAAAGCTGGGCTTTATGTGGGCACCTTTGGGTGGTCACACCCTCAATTCCCCTGAACTTCTTGCCCTGGGAGTGTTACCATGAGCACCTTGGCCTCCTGATGCAACGGTGCCGTGACCTTTAGTGGCCAAATATTTATCAGGACAACACAAGTGGGTATTTCTTTCTAACTGCGACCACAGGAAGATGTGATTTTTTTTCCTCCATGGTCACTCAGCAGTCCACAGTAAGCCCAAAATAACGTTCCATCCTAATTGCCACAGACACACTCCTTTGAATAAAGAAGAGATGGTATTTTCCACTTGCTCAAAGCAATTACCTCTTAAGATATGCGTTAGTTCAATCTTTCCAGGATTTAAATTAAGCCAAGTATTAAATCATCCAAAGCTAACTACCTGAACATTTTCAATGTCTTTCAGCATCTTAAAAACAGTCTTTGATGCTCATTACTTTAAAGGCACAGAATTTTGTCTGAAAATTGACCACTTAAGTTCCCTAAAGTGGAAGCTGAGAAAAAACATTCCATCTATTTCCAGTCTCAAATTAATATTTTACGTGGATTTTTGTATTAACTTGAAGTACTCTAGAATGTAAAAAATAAGGGATTCTGTTTAAGGCTAAGAAACACAACAACCATGTGCATTGAGGGGGATGAAGAAGCTGAAAACACCTTTAGGAATAAAGATGAGAACTGCCTCCACGAAGGATTATATTGTGTTTTGGGGCTTGCACTGTTCACTTTGCCTTAGATGTTAACATGCTAGCATGGCCACGACTGCAGTCCCTCAGAGTAGGAACACAGGTCTCGTTCAGCAGATCAGCAATTGCTTTAAATAAGAAATTACAAATTGGTCCTTAGATACTGGTTTTGTTAATCTGACCGTGCTGAAAACTAATTCTATTCCTAATAGGAGTTCAAAGTACAACTGCTTCCTTGCCCAAATTGCCTGTTTGCAGCAATCTGAAATGGAAGTGTTTTATCAGCTTAGCTTGACACAGTGAATTTCTATTATCAGAAGAAAAAGAACTCACAGTACCTGATTTCAGGTTCCAAATTGTTTCAGCTCACTGTGACTCTCTGGAATTATGGAGAATATGTACTCTGTTTTCAGTTTAACACCACTACAAAATACCCTAAGCATGCATCTCTACAGATAAATGTCTGGGCTTATATACAAAGAGGACAAAACTCCAGTGAAATAATTAGCAAGATTTACTGCAGTGCTATAACTGCAGGAGAGACCTGAGAAGATTTAGCTGTGCTGTTGGTGGCTGCTTCCTTCCAGGATTGCTTGGGAAGCTTCTGGTACAGAGCACAACAAATACCAGACAGTCCAATTCCCGAGGTGGCAGCAGTATCACCTGCTCTCTCAAGTGCCTGCCTTTTTAAAATATATTGCACTACAGAGACCTCTAAGTTTTATGACAGCGGAGATTCCAATCTTTATAGTCCTTTTAATGGAAATTACCCATCATACTTTTTTTTAATGGGAAAAGACTAAACCTAAACTGTGTCCGCTGACAGTGTTCACTCCTAGTTCCTTCAAACGTGTTTTTCATGTTGTAAGAAATATCCCTGTTCCCTCTTTGCCTCTGTATTCCAATCTATCCCCTAGATGCTCAAACATGACTGCTGCTGATAGCTGTCTGCCCAAATCTCCCTCCTCTGTGCTCAGGAATATGCCTGAATGGAGGATTTGCACGTCACTGCTTACCCATTATTTATATATTCTCTTGGTGATGAGCTACCCCCATCTTCGAAGCCGGGTCACCTTCCACAGAGACTCTTTCTGTTCTGCGAACATGGATTGTGCACAGCAGCAAAATTCTCAGCCCTTGCACTCAGGAGGGACAGCCTGTTAAACCTCAGCCTCTCCAGCTTCTTCACACCTATGTCTCAAGGTGGTTTTTCACCATATCCCCACGGGGTCCACTTCAGTGGCCGTGGCAGTGCCCCTCCAGCAACTTCAGCAGTCTCTGTGTCAGACCCGTGCCACGAGCATGGTTATTTAAACAGAAGGGAGGCTTTACACTCCGTAAGAAGGGCTGTGGGACTGGGAGCGTGTCTATTCACTTTGCAATGAACAGCAGAGATACCAGGGAAAGAGCTGCCCTGAGGACAGGCCAGTTTGTCTCAATGGCCTTTTTTTGGCGGTGTCCATCTCTGCCTGTTGCAGAGAGAAGTCAGAGATCCCCCAACAGGGATGCACGGCCATGCCCTTCAGTGCAGGGTGAGGTAAGAGCCCCCTCCTCATCCCTGTGCCCCGCCAGCTCCCATGTGGAGCCCAGAGCACCAGCAACCAGGATCTCTGCCCCTGGCACTGCAGGCACTTCGAGGCCTTGCACAGACCCATTCTGGAGAAAGTCTTGCCACAGGGCTTACCTCTGCTCCAAAAAAGACACCTATTCCCACAGCTGAACCTCTGCCACTGCTGTTCACTCAGCAGCTGGGTTTGATGAGCTGATTGCTCAGGGTGACCATTCCACCCTCGCTTCACCCGGGCACACTCCCTGGGGCAGCTGTTTTCTGGGTGGTGAGGGCAGATTACAGCAAGCTTTCCACATTTCATGCTGGCTGCCTCCTCCCTTCCCTTTGAAGATGCCTGAAGCAGGTGCCTCATGGCAGTCTACTGTGGACACCTCCAGCAAAAGCGTCCCAAAAACTGGGAAACTGAAACTGTCCCAAACCACTGCCATGGACACTGCCAGCTCCTCCAGGAGCATTACTGACCGCAGCATCGCTGACCATCACTCCCAGCTCTGAGCCTGCACCACCAGCACTCAGGATGAGCCAAGGGGATGATGCCAGGAGCTCAGGAGACTGTGGTGTGCAGCTATGGCACGGCAGGGCTGAGCCTGACAGGCTCGCTCCGAGCTCAGTGACTACAGACTCAAATAACAGATAATCGGATCCTGCAAACTCATTTCCCTCAGCTCGACAGCCACTGGCTTCTTCCTCTGTTTTACACACAGCAGACAAGGGCTTGTTCTATTTCCTTTGGCCCCGAGAGATAAAATTTATATTTGTTACAGTGTATTTAATTTTCTGAGTTTCTTTCGGAATGATAGTCTGTCACAGCTGTATTCCCCAGTGCAAACCTGAAAATCACTGGGCCATGTCCTAACCCAGTTACATCAACTTATTCAGTGTCACAACTTGGCTCAGTTTTACAGAGAAGTCTTTTTGGTGAGTCAGCTTCCCTGTAAATCTTCAGGGATGTTAATCCACAGGCAGATCCTACGCTGGTATGATACATATATGGTGTTTCCCTTGGCTAGGAATAAAACAGAACTGCTTCAGACACACTGTGCTTCAGTTGTATAAAATGTCTTGATTAGCATTTCTTGTTTTGTTTTCAGAAATAAAAGGAAATAACAAGAGACTCCAAATCTCTTTCTCATTCATAGCCAAAGCTGGTCTGCATAATTAAAGGTAATTGTTAGCTTCTAATAGCTTGGCATTTTTCACTGCACCTTCCAGAGAAGAGAAGAATCCAGACAGAAGAACTACTGAATTGTGAATATTCACTCAACATTCTCAGTAGGCATCTGAATCTTGTATTTAAGCCAAAACAGTAAGTAATGCAGGCAAGAAGCACAGAGAGCAATTGCTTACTGGTGACCAAAGGTAAGAAAGGTCAAACGTTTATTTCCTATGTTGCTCCTATGCGTGCAGTGCCCAGAATCTTTTAATTATATTTCATGGTCCTCTGAACTTGTACAAGGGCATAAAATATATTTATAGCCTCACTTAAACTCTTAGTAATGAAACAGCCATCCTACGCAGGACCTCTGCTAATCAACCGAAGACTTTCTGTGCATTAACTTTAAAAATGTAAAAAAGTGCTTGTTCCTTCTCCAGCTGAAACGCTTATCACAGTGTAAAGGCAGCAACAAAGAAAAGCTATTTTCTCCTTAGGTAACAGTTTGAGTCTGTATCAGTTCACCTGTGATGTTTGAAGTACAATTTCACTGGCAATGCACATTCATTATAACTGTTATTATAGCACTGGAAGCTCTCAACCACACTGTGCCAAACACCAAAGAAACATATAATAAAGAGATCACCCCTCTCTAAAGCTTTTCCTGCCTAACTATGTCATTTTCCCTTTTAGACAACAGCAGAAAAAGGGTAATCAAATAAAGAGGTCTCCACTTAACTAATCATACTTGATGCAAATTCCTGATGAGCAGACCGAAAAGCTCCCAGTGTAATTATACACCTCACAACAAACCTACCTGGCGCATCTTACACCAGCCATCCACGCTGGGAATCTGCTTTGAGGTGAATTTTAGGGAAGAAGATCAGCCACACATGTTACTTGTGCGTGAGGCTGAGATGAAGGAAAGGAGCTGGTGCTTTACAACAGGACCAGCTGCCCTTGCTTTGCTCTGCTTTTTCCAACTTCCCTGCCGGGCCCTGGCACGCTGGAGGGGGAAGTGATGGCAGGGAGGGAGCCAGGCTGGCACCTCCTGCTGCAAATGGGGCCTCACAGCAGATTTAAAAACTCCAGTCAAGGCTGTCTTATAACTGCAAAGCCAAACACCCCCATACTTAGGGATCTGAGGAAATTCAAGCTGCTGGTGAAACCTTAATTCCGCTCCCTGATGCACGTGCTTTATGATACAATCTTTAATTAGGCTATGAGGAAATTAATGATTATTTCTGAGTGCAGGATTTGGCTGCTCTACAGTAAATAATGCACCACGCTACCCAACGAATGGTGATGATTCAGCGGACATCATCTCTCATGTGTCCTGCAAGAGGCAAGGGGCCTGTGAGGAGAAAAAATAGTGCAGGATCACATCAATGAAGAGTAAATATCAGTAGTTTATCTGTGCCAGAGAGGGAGGCACAAATTAAAACTGCGAAAAAAAAAAAAATCTCAGTTCTAGTCTTTTGCCTTCTGGCTTTTTGGATATGGATTACGCAAACATAAAAATATTTAGTGTTTCTTATCTGTTGATTAGTGTTTCACACGATCAAACAGAAGCTGAGCTGTGCACCAGTTCAGGGGCCTGGTGGTGACAGGTCAGGCACCACCAGGAAGGCAAATGCACAACTGGGATGGGCTTCACTGTGAGCTGCAGCGAGCTCCACACGGTGAGGGGATGGCAGGAAAGCTGGGCTGCCTTAGCTCAGCGTGTCATCTCCAACCTGCCTGAAAGCTGCACGGCAGACACAAAAGGCAGAGGATGCCAAATCCTGCAGAAACAAGAACAATTATGTTCCTTTCAAAGAGCTCCTCAAGCTGGACAAAGCTCAGCTTTGAAACAGCCGCGGTTTTTCAGAGCCATGTGAAATGCTGGCTGTATTTGTCGTGGGGACAGCCAACTGCACAGCCCTGCTGGTCACCTGCAGGTGAGGAGGAGGAGGAGGATCAGTCCCTGCTCCAGCCAAAGCAGCCAGCACAGGAGGAGGAGGAACCCCACCTCTCTCATTATTACCCGTGAGCCAGAACTGGAGAGCAGACACAGACAAGTCCTTATTTACAGTGAACCAAGGCAAACAGGATGCTCCACTTTGCCCTCAGATGTCACAAACAGAGCACAGAGCCAGCAAATTGAGGCTATACATTATTCTTGGCTATTTGCACCTAAGCCCTTGCCTTTCTTAATGACCCGGAGGGCAGGAGCAGAGCTGCAGGCATGGACGGGTGCATCAGAAAAAAGCTGAAATCCTGCTCTCAGAAAAGTCAATTCCAGCCATTTCCTCCACAAGAAGTTTACTACATGCTGCCACACAATACTTTTATTGGCATTCATTACTCCTTGAGGACTAATTAATTCATTTTTAGCAGCATTAAAACAAGGCTGCATTTTGCAAGGGAATCGCTCTGCTGCTGGGGCTGTAGGAAGCTGCTCAATTATCTCCAGAGCACTAAAAGCTGAATCCAGACTCAATACTCATCTGAAACTGTAACAAACATCATTTCCCCCAGCCTTGATTAACCCACAGGCTGATCCCAGCTTACAGCTGTCTCAGGTTTTGGGAGGGAGGTTGGGAGTGCTGGGGTTTGTTTATTTTATCATTGCCACACAGCCTGGGAACCTGCAGAGCAGAGACAGTCACCACTGGGTTAATTTCTTGCTAAACACTACTGGAAATGAAAACCAAAAGGCTAAATCCCCCCGGAACTCATAGTGAGGTTACTCCTGTTTTTTGTATCTGATGTCTCCTTTGGAGCTTCCTTTCTGTTCAAGAACAGCTGGAGACCCCCAATTTAGCATTCACATTTAACTAGGTATTTGTGGCATTCCAAAGTCAAATTAACACGCCTGTTACCTCTCGACATGTAAAAATACTGTAATATTCATTCCCAGCAACACCTAGAAAAGAACACAGCAATTCCTGAAATTTGGGCTTGCCACCTTTCGACTGAAATGCACACACCTATCTACATCCACATGTACATACACATATATATATATTCCTTTATATGTTTGACCCTCTGCCTTTATCAGCATCTCCAAGTCACTGAGTTTAAAGGAATTCACAATCTTAACTGTACTGCTTTGAAAAATACGTGGCAGGTATAGTGAACAATGTGGAAATGTACAGCTTGGAGATGCAGCTATGACAGAGGGGAACAACAGTTCCAGCAGTACGTGCAAAAACAAAGCTGGGTAATCAATAACAAGGTGCTTCAGAGAGAAGAAAATGAATGCTTTTTCTTTTCTCTGCTAATGAACAGCCTCACTGTTTCTCTGCTGGCCTCGGGGTGAAGAGTGTGCTGATGTTGCCCCTTGCTCAGCAGGAATCACTGCTGAGCAATGTGGAACAACTTCCTGCAAAGGGTAGATCCTGCTGGGGAAGCAGTAGATTGGAAGGAGCATTACTAAAGACAAATCTTTAAAATCCCTCCATCTTTTTCCACGTACTCTCCTCAAGATCCCAGCCAAGCTGAAGCAAAATCCATTGTGTATCCTGCCTGGTTCACCACCTCACAGCACCCAATGCTGCACTCACATTTTGTAGTATCAAGCCTGATGGAAGCTGGGCTTTCTGATTTCTATTTTTCTTTACAGTGAAACAAACTCAGCTCTCCAGTGTCTTGGTTAAATCTACAGGCTTAATGAGAATGACTCAACACTACCTGGCTTCTTCAGAAGTAGCTACGAACTGCTGGGTAAAATGAGAGTCTTCTTTCCCTCTATCATGGTTATTTCCAGAAAATACAAGAAATAGAATCAGGATACCCCAACATTGCCTGGGCAGGAAGTGAAGCACTGGAAAAGGCTCTGCACACCTTACACCATTTTAACTGTGCTTTTAAATGCAAGAAGTTGTATTGGCCTGAAGGGAGAAAATGAAATGAGTATGGGAAGGGGGGGAGAAGTGAAACATCTTTAAGCAGCTATACAAAATACAAAGGTGAAATGTTCTTCAGCGAAGGTATTCAGCCTCCTTCTACCACAAAAAGGGATTATCTTTGAGTCTCCCTGCAGACAATCAATTCTCAGCCTGCTTTACACAGGCGGAGATCACCTTCAAGCTCTTATTGGCACTACTGGTACTCACATTACACTCTAAAAACCAGATCAACTCCTCTAATCACAACAGGTTACCTGACACCAAAAAACTCTTAAACACTTGCCCCCATTTACACAAGTTGTTTGCAGACCTCCCTCATGATTTTGAGCATTTCTTCCACTTCAGAAGGGGCCTTGCACAGAAAAACCACAAATACCAGTGACCAGAGAGCCTTTAGAGCCAGTGCCTATTCCCTCTTAGGCTGGTGTGCTGAGAACAGATGTCTGGACAGATCTTGGTTGATAAAACCCTGTAAGACAGGGCAGGACATGATGTCTTTTGCTGTCTTACCACAAGAGGATCGCTGTTTTATGAACTAGAGGGACTTGTGGTACTCCTGCACCTCACTCAACACCCAGGGACTGGAGCTCTGCTCCCATCTCTAGCACAAACTATCGTATGACCTTCCACTCACCTCTTCCCTCCATAATCCCCTTCTCCAAATCAGGTATTGGTTTGTTCATTTCTGTTTTCAAACAAAGCCCTTGGACCACAGGTGAGGCTCAGACAGGCAGGATGCCCTGCAGTGCATTACAGCACTTCTTGGCTCTACGGATGTGCTGCTTCAATGGCAATAATTAATAAAGCAGAATCAACAGTTTGCTGCAAGCATTTCTGGTGAGAGAGAACGAAGGACTTTTATCATCTCAAATGAGAACAGATACCTTGAAGTACTCCAAATAACCCAAGCTCCCACGTCAGGACATGCCACATATTTCAGCAGCATATTTTCCAGCTCGTTGTGTTTGCTGATCTCTAGGTGAGGACAGCACCTTGGTGCTGGAGCCCCCCATGCTCCCAAATATCCACAGCACCTGGCTTGGAACAGAGATGGGATTCTTGGCAAACATCAAGCTGGAGTAAAAATATCCCCTCAAGAGCTGATTCAGAGCACCTTTGTAATAAGAGCAAGCCAGGAAATCCTATTATTTTCTTCTTAGGAGAAACACTGGGCATCAGAGAGATGAAGGGTGACAACTGCTTCTTGTGAAGCCAGTAAAGCAGCTAGAAAATGGCTGAGCATAAAGTCGTTCAAGACACAGGCCCTTCTGCAGAAAAACCTCAGCTGTTCATCTCCCATTCCCTGCCCTGACTTCCATGCAGCCATCTGGAGTAAGGCTCTGCAGCCACCCAAGGCAACACCCAGCACTTGGGATAAAAGTTAGGCTGCTTGGCTGCTTACTCTGTGAAATCAGAGGCTTTCAAAGAGATTCATGCACTGTGTCCTGAATGTTAAAATAAACTCCGCCAACACTTTTTTCTGAAATTACTATTTGGGCATCACTGATTTCTTCCAAAATATGCCTGCGTTATCCCGTATCTTGGAAGAGCAGGTGCTTTCTTTTATGTCCCCAAGCAGATGCACATTTCACTGTTCTCTGAGCACTCAGAGGCAGCTTTTTTTGAGTGTGTGACAAAACATGGTGACAGCTGCCGGAACCGAGATGCCTGATGTGCCCTTTCCACCTAACCTGAGTCCTGCAGGGATGAAGCAGCTCGTCTCTCGGGGTGTGCAGACCCTCACAGGAGGCACCCCAGTGCAGGGCTCTCATCCCAGCCACTCCAGCAATTTGTTCCCTTTTCTTTCAGTAACAGAGAGTATCGTGCCTATGCCATCTGTTAAGCAAAGTGCTGCACGTACGTTGCAATATACCCTGCAGCACAGACCGGAGCCTTGCAGATGAAATGCGAAGAGAAGTGGCTGTGAGGGGAGAGAAAACTCCAGGTGCTGGAGCTGTTACAGGTGAGCCTAAGCGTTTGCTTCCCCGAGGCAGCGACCTGTCAGGATTAATCTTGTCAGCCCAGGAATGCGCCTCGGCAGACACCGCGCCCCATTCCAGGAACCCATAAATACCAAACGAGAGGCTCAGCACCACACATGAAAGCATCTCCTTTCTCTGGACCGTGACTGTGGGGGAGTGACAGCCTGGCTAGCATCAATCCTGTCTTGTGCTGGGCATTTTTTAAGGTGGTTCCTTTGGGGGGAACAAGATATGAAGAGAGCATGGGTGTTTGCTGCCTTCCTCCTATGGATGCCTCCAAGGAACCCCCTTACTTGTTGCTCTGTCCTGCATCCACCTGAGACTCTGCTTTTTTATTTCAGCTTAAAGGAGGTGCTCTCTCTGCATGTATTGTCCCCAAACCAGCCCTAAGGGAAGGAAGTCCATGGGAGCCAAAGGAATCATCTTTGATGGCCTCTAAATCCTTTTGATAATGCATCCCAGAGGCAAAGCTGTGGGACAAATGGGCTTCTTCTGAATGAGGCTGCCCAAGCACTGAGCAGAAAGAGGCATCAAACAATGGTGTTTTGAGTAGAGCAATTTTCCCAAAAAGGTTGCCCCTGGCCTGTCAGAAAAATGCAGTGCAGGTGATGAACACTCAGCGAAAGAAATTCACTCGCAGGTTTCTTTTCCTCCTATTCCTTTGTCACATCGCTAGAAAAAACGATCAAACATCTTCCTGCCCTTAAGTCCCCCCTCTAACTCAGTCTCCTTGACTCTACCAGCTTTTTGTTCAGGAGCTGAAATGTTCTAAGCCCATTCATTCTTTTCCATTTGGAAAAAAAATGCCCATGCACAGGCACTGTTTCATAGAAGATGTTCAGCTGGGAGACAGCAGGCAGCCAATGCAAGATGGATGTTAGGCAAGACAAAGCTCAGGGGAGCTGTGGAAGCCATCCCACATCCCCAGCACAGAGGGACAGCTGAGCCTGCTGTCCCACAGGGTGCTGGGAGTCCTGCTGCCTCCCATCTGCCCGAGGATGCCCTGGAGGTCAGTGCTCTCCCACACTGCTGAGCCCATGGCCAAGGCCACCAACTGAGCCACACGCCACAATTTCAGGGCAGAGCCCTGGCCTGGGGAGTCACCACAAGAAAGGGCGCTCCCGGGCAATTAGGGCTTTCTGGATCAAAAGCAATACATTTGAAGTCCTAACTCAAATTCCTGGCCCCAGGGAGCAGCCAGTGCTGATGCCAGGGGCAGCGGGAGGCAGGCAGCTCACAGAGCGCAGCCCGCGACTGCTGGAGCAACCCTGCTCACTCCACAAGTGCTCCCTTCCACAGCCTCTGGAACAAAGGAATTTATTTCTAAACACAGCAGCATTTCCACACTTTAAGGCATAACCAGTCCCTTCTTCCGTGTCTCTACATAAACAGTATCTGTTAGACAGCACCTCACCAAACCCAAACCGTGCGATGCCCCCAAGGAACACCCACAGCCGAGAGCAGTGGCAGCAGGACTCCAGTGTGAGCAGTGCTTGTGGGACAACACATTCTGCATCTCTCACAATACATCTTCTGGTGCATGGGCCACCAAATTCAGATACTTTAAAATTTCAGGTCATCAGGGCCTGCTTCGTGTTCTCCTCAACTGAGAAAGTGCCCGCAAAATTCAGATTCAGGTCTGGATTTTGTAGTCCAGGTTTAAAGCCATCAGGGTAGAACAGAGCTCTGCCTGCTGGGCTTACTCCACAACCTCCTGATCAGCTTCCTTAAGCATTCACAGTATATATGAACGTAAATAAAACTATTTATATATGCCTCTCTCCAACAGTGCTTTTAGGGGCTGCAGCTCTAGGTACTGAGGGTTATATAACTCAGTTCCTCTGACAAAGACACATTTGGTTGAACTTTAAACAAGGGACCTTTAGAAATCTGTAAAATTTTAACCATCAGTGTGTAACAGCTTCTAGGACGTTTCCCACCTTGTAACATTTAAAACAATGATTCATCTTCATAAGAAATATGTAACTGTCTGAAACCAACTCCCAAATAATGTCAATTATCTGCACGGTCTGTGTTTCAGCATATGCAGTTTCCAGCTACCAAGACTGGACATCATGAAAGCTTTTACATGACAACATTTTCCAATGACCAGCCAGTTACAAAATACACAATTTTTTATCTGCATTTGATTGTCACAGCTTAAAAATCACAGATTTTATGAGAGCTACAAATCATTTTTAGACTGTGCAGTGCGGACTAAAAGCCAAGGTTTTTTGTTTTGGCTTGTTGATATTTCCTGAAAACATGAAACAATTCTGAAAGGACAGATTTCCTGGCTCACAGCTAAAGGTCAGCAGTCACACAGAGACTGCTTGCTAAGTGCACCAAAAGGAAAGACTGGCGCAACATTGCAGTATTATTAAAAAGTGATTTAAGTGGGGAAAAAGGGAGAAAACAGAGAGACAGACAAGGATTAGACTCTCAACAATTGAGCTTTCACCAAGATTAGAAAAACAGCCTTGTTCCTTGCTGCTTGCAGCCCTTCACTGTCCCTCCAAGCACCACTTGCTCCTGCTCCCTCTTTCCAGCCCTCTGCAGCCATCCCCGGCTGCACAGCCTGGGAACGGGACTGCGCTGACCAGGCACCACAAATCACCTCCAGAGCCTTTCCTGCACAACCCAGAAGCTTTTCCAGGCTCATTGCTGCAAGTTTCACTTCTACTGGGAAGGACAAGAGCTCAGAATTCCCATGACTGTGAACAACACTGACATGCAGTTGTGTGATACGCAAAAAGAAGCTCATTTTCCACAGGAATCTCCCCCAGACCCAAGCAATGTTTGTAACTTGCTCTCAGCCCAACCAAAGAGCCAAAGCCCCGTTCTGCAGCTGTCAGAGGGGGCACAGCCAGCTCACATCTGTATCCTGAACCACTGTGTGGACAAAGCTCCTTGTCAATGTATTTAATTTTGTAATAACAGATACCGAAACTTTCCCATTCACTGACAAGATACCAATTTGAAAAGAAGCACATTCTGCAATCAGTGTTGGAGACACCTTTAAAACAGTATTTAGTACCAGTCTCAACAGAGACTGTACCCCAGCTCCCTTTAAGACCCCCAGCTGGTTTTTATTTTTATTATTCATGTTTTTCTTTCTAAGTGTAGGGCATATACAATTTTCCAGGCAAATAAATACCAACCAAACACAACCTAGCAGCCTCTAGTAGGTCTCTGCTACAGGCTGTGCTCCCAGGTAACTACACCTCCCTCCCTGTCTGACCAAGAGCCCTGGGCCATCAGAATTAACAAAGAATTTGTGCCTATAATCCTGCTAATGAAATACCTCTACTCTGACCACAACATCCTCCCTAGCACTGAGTTATCAAAAGCATATGCTCCCATCACTCATGGTCTGTGCTTCTGGCTCTTTTTCTTTTTTCAAATTAAAACCGATTGGCTGTAGAGCAAAATGCTCCCTTTTGAGTTAAAAGGTTAACAGCAAGCCTGTGACCGCATGTACAGCTTGAAACCCATGTCCCCAAATTCTGCTAGCTACAGGAACACAAAGCAAAACAACAAATGTGCTGGCAAGCAGCTGAGCAAGACCGTAGGCTGTTTAAATTTAGCCCTGGCAGATCCTGGAGGAAGGGCATCTCAGAAGCCATGTGTGTCCTCTGCTGTGCAGAGAGAGCACTCAGACCGCAGGATCCTATTCCACACACCTCGCTTTTGAATATATGGCCGTGCCTCTCGCATGTCATCTGTATCTCACACGTGGATTTTCTCTAAAAGGACTTCGTATGAGATAAAGGACACCCTGCTCTTGGCCACTAAATGTTTGTCCCAAAAGCAGCCAGGGAGACTGAAACAACAGACTCTGTAATTCCTTGCAGCAGGACAAAGCTGCAGCTCAGAGCAGAGGCATGCTGACAGCTCAGGGTTTTACAGACCACAACCTGCAAGGATGAAGTATTCTCCAAAGCAAAATGTTGACTACAAGCATGGAGAACATTACTTCAGAGGCAGATTGCTGTAGTCTTGCTATTTTCTATCTGGAGCCTGGGGAATTTACAAGTAGAGACAATTGCCATGATCGGCAGTGAGATTACAGGCGCAAGATTTGCTGTGATGAATCCAAAAATAAGACAGCTCCAGGCCCAAAGTTCAGTGTGCCACACCTGCTAGCAGAGAATATAGGAATAATCTGATCTCCAGGCTACAAATACTTTGAGAAAGGGTTGGACATCCCCATCCAGTGGTGCCTTTCTACATCCTCCTCAGGCCAAATGAAACCACTAAGGTGAAGACAAGCTGTGCATCAATTCCTCTGCAAGCCCAAAAGCTGCACTCCGAGCTGCTGCTAAGGAAATCCAGCAACCCCAGGCATCTGGTGCCAGCAAGACTAGAACTCATCAATTTGACATAAAAAAGCTCCTTTCTTGAACAGCTCTAAGCAGCACTACCTGCAAAAAGTCTTGTTAACTGTGAGATTAATAACATTTACTGGAAGCTAGGGCAGTTTCTGTGGCATTGTTTCAGGAGCTGAGGTGATCCCATTGCTCCATCGCCAGAACTCCCTCAATTTTAAACCATTTATGCAGTAGCTAAAGAAAAAATAATAGTACTGCTTAAAGGTAAAGTCAGGCTTGAAACTGAGACACAATATGATGATTTTTTAAATCATGTCTTGCATAAATTATAAACTCTGTATTGATTGCAAGAGTAGTTAAGCAAACTAAAAGGGTATAATGGGAGCAGGAGACATCTTCCTGACCTCTGGGTTCAAGTGAGGTTGTTCCCACTGCAGAACACCAATGATCTGTGCATTATGGTCTATTAAAGTAATACTTGGCTTATTGAACACTTATTTTGTTTGATACTTAAAAGACACTTGGGTACACACCACAGAAATCAAGCTCTATCTTTGTAAAATACTGGGGAATGAAACCAAAACAAAATAAAATACGGGGAATAAAAACAAATAGCTCTAATTGACGTCTCAACACAAGCATCCCCCTTTCATATGCCCCATTTTGCTTACCATTACTCTTATTGCTGTTATTATTATTAATCCACCAAAGCATCACCCTCAGACTAAACCAGTTCTTCACTAGACAATTTCTGCTGGTTAATGTAATCCTCAAAGCTTCCATCCAGTTTTGCACTCTCTTACATGACAGATGCAGAGCCGTGCTCTTTTGAGTGTCTGTGGCAACAATAAAGAGCAGATGTACCAGCCAGTGCTGTGACACAGAGGGTGCCAAGCACAAACCCCTGCAAAGGGCTGGATTTCAGAGGTCAGGGAGTGTGCTCAGCAGCAGCTACGTCAGGTCCCATTCAGACATCAGCCTGAGCAACCACCATTGTCAGGCTCTTTTGAAAATCCTGATTGTCACCTTTTAAGGCGGGTGAAAATCAATTAATTTTGAGCTTATAAAGGAGTGCCTTTGCTCTGGCCAACCTTGGCCACACACACAATGCCTTGTGCAGAGATGCACTGCCTTTTCTTCCTATTTAGTGTAAAAGCACTTCTTCTTGGTTATCAGCTCCCTGAAGGTCAGGCTTATTTCTTTAGATCTATTATTTACTACTTGAATTTCCCGTTCCACCTTTCTGGCTATTACAGCTTCTTTCCCTGACTCCTTTTCACGGCAACTCCATGTGATGACTGTTGATAAAGTTAGGAGGGCCATGATTCTAAATGTCTGACCTTCTTCAAAATCTGATAATGGATACAGTTTCTGAATCACAGGTCACTTCAATTTTGCCAGTAAACCATTTATTTCCAGCGGCCTTCAGACCTCCAGGCCTACTGTGCACTGCAAAATGGCTTTTTCAGGGAACAATGAAAGTAAGAGAGCCATCCTTAGCCTTTGCTTAGCACGTTAGGAGGGATGCTGTACTTTGGAGAGGATGTTTGTCCCCAACATCTCATCCACCACAGTCTCTAAGACCTTCCCTGCTCTGTAGCATTTCCTGATGTTTGTATAAAGCTGACAGCTGTAAGCATCCAATATGAACTAATCTCCTTTTCACTTGCAAGCTACATGGAAAGAGCAAGGAAAAAATCCACGTCTCCTTGAACGCTCCCCACCTACTGAGGGCTATCCAGTCACCTTTGCCATATTGTTCAACTCACAGTTCAAGGCACAGTGCCAAGTTTTACATCACTGCCTCAAATGCTACTCTGCTGTGGAAGGACCTGATTACAGCACGCCTGTCAAAGCTGTGTCGGTGCCAAGGCACACCAGTGTCTGCCAGCCTCCTCCAGTGGCTGCTCTGAAATGGAGCTCTCAAAACACCCTGGTCTCACAGAAACACTGCCAGAGGAACAATTCCTACTGAAGGTCAACGCTTAACACGAACCCTTGAGTGAGATGCAGAGAAAAGTGTGTCAAACACCAACTCCTGGCTCCAACAGTGCTTGCAAAACTGAGCAGTGGCTGGATCCCGAGCAGAGGGAACCAGGAGGGTTTTACTCACTGTCAAAGCTCCTGTGCTGTGCTGTTAGGGTCGCCTGCACAGAGCGACCAGCCTCCTTCATCATGGCTTCAAATTCACTTCGGCTTTTGTTTGCAAAGTTCTCCTCCATCTCGCTGGTGCAGCAGGTGTAGCCTTGTGGGCAGATTCGCAGGTGCTCCCCTAAAACGACAGAAAATGCAGTTTAATGGCCAGCTCTAGAAAAGGGAAGATTTCACCCCCAGACAATCTCAGCTTAAAAATATCCCAGCTGCCTGGTAACCTGGATGTGCATCAGCTCTTTCTGTCAAATTTACCACCTAATTTGAGTTCTCCTGCTTTAATACTATTTTTAATACTGCTATTAATACTATTACTACATTAATAGTTGAATACTATTTTTACTGCTTTAATACTATAGACTATATTTTAATAATAAGTGGTTGGTGTCAATGCAGGCACAAATTTTCTCTCTGTGACTGTGAGGGAAGAAAAAGCAAAGGAGAAAAAATTCATATATGGAGCAAGGAGAAAGGAAATACAAGCATCTCCTGCTCAAAGTCTGTCCTAGAATCCATCTCTGCCTAGAATCCCAGAAGATATGGAAGTCTGATTAAATGACAGCTGTACTCATTACACTTAGTATGTATATTAGCACAGCTGTTTGAAACTGCTTTGTCAAGAAAAAAGGAAACAGCTCCAAAGTGCTCCTTGCCCTATCAAATCTATCCTGAGAAGGCATTTCCTTAACTAGAGAGGTGAGGCCAGTGAGAAGTTTTCAAGAGACAGAGGTGTGCTGAGTGTCAGTGGAATTTGGGTGGCTAATTCCCCTCCACGCGTATTGAGATTTTCAGTGAAAAATTTATCTCCCAGAAAGAGACAAGGCCACCCCAAAAAAGGTTGCTATGACAATGACTGATTGAATATACCCTTTGCTATAAGGAAGGACAGGAAAGGTAAGGGGACTCAGCAGTCAAATTGAGAAATTCTCCAGTATGGAGCTTCTCCTGCCCTCTGCAATTTCTTTACTGTGGAGAAGCAAGTGCTTGCATAGGCAGAGTCAGCAACATTTTAAAAATAATTGCTCGAGTTCTTATGAGTCCTCACAAAGACACATCCACCTGCAAACACACCCTATGTTTCTCCTTACCCAAGTAGTAAGAATTCATTTGAATGAAATCAAACATTTGTTAAAAAAAAATAAAATAAAAGACCCCTCTTGTTCCAAGCATGTTCTGAGATAAACCAATTACCAAGCAGTTACCATGTCTAAGGTAATTTGATTGGGATTGCCAATGATTTTGCCGGACTGTTGTCTTAATGTCATAGCTGAGCCTAAACATCTTTAAAATTGTGTTTTATCTTGTGTGTCTTAACAGCTTCGAACCCTGAACCTGCACAGTCTCCAGAGTTTCCCATTAAAGTCCTTAGCTATTCCCAGTGTAAAGCTCTTAGCAAATGGATGGTAAAGGGTCTCTGAAACTGGGCATGTGTCCTACCCTTGTGAAAATTATCTCATTAGCAGCCTAAGAGCAACTGGAGTGTTCTGTAGTTGTCCTGTATTTTAGGCAGAAGCCATTTAGGATGAGTCTGCACTTTGCCTGTCCTTGGATTCCTGCTCACAGATGACCCTTGAGCAACCTCGGCAGGGCGTGGGGTGAGCCTGCCCTTGGAAAACAGGTTACCATGGGCATCTGCACTGCCACTCTCCCTGCCTACATGATGGGAATTGCTGCTCACCAGCTTCTCTAGGAGAGTAACTCCCGTGTTCAGCCTGGCGTTGTGCTGCCAGCTGAGAGGAGTGTCAGGGTGCTGTGTCCTGGGGACTGCCCATCTCCATGGCACCCACTCCCTGTCCCCACGAGCACCCAAGCAGCAGGAAAAGCAGCAATTTGCTTCAATATAAAAATTCAGAGCCAAATATAAGTATCATGTGGCTTAATGCCTGCCACACCAAACGCAAGCTCAGTTCCAGGGCTTGCCTGAGCCTCTCCTTCCCTCGTGAACTAGACTGTTCCGAGTCATTCCCTGGGCTCCTTTCTGTAGAGCTGCATTTATCTGTACAGCATCAGGGCTGCTGACAGGTGACAGACAGGCAGGAAAAGGGAGCTGTAATTTTTTGACAAGACGTGGCTTTGATTCCTGTCACGGCAAATTAAAAACTTTTTCTCGTTCAGCCTCTTCCATCCAATTTCTGCTGCCACAGGATTTCTGGCAAGGACAGAAGTTTTGTGGACAGCAGTTTTACTGTGGGATGTATCCTTCCATGAGGCCCTTGATGCCTTCAGGACAAAGCGAGGCTTTTACAGGGCCTGGGCTCTCTGAAAAGCCAATCAACAAAGAAATGGATCCCAAGGGATCCCAGCAGTTTCCAAAAGTGCCTTTACCACCTCAGTGGATGGTGATTTTTCTGGTGATCTCCTGGTCCTGCTCAGAGGCCTTGCACTTGACAACACAAAAACTCCTGCCATTCCTGTGGGTGCTGCTCCCCACCGAGGCTGGCAGGCTCAGGAGAAGCCTCCAGCAGCCCTTTACAAATGCCCTGTTCTGGGAAACTGAGTCAAAATCAGTGGAACCTTGGGAATCTCCAATCTCCTGGCCTGCTGCCAGCAGGATTCAGAGGCAGGAGACCTGCCTGAAACCGGGAGAGCAAACATGGACATCCCTGCAAGGAGACACCAAAGCTGCCCTCCAGGCGGGTTCCGCGCACAGGCTTCAGAAACGAAGGGGGAAAGTGTGGGGATTGCCCCAGGAGGAGAGGAGGGGAGGAAGAGCCCCGTGCCTGAGCTCCCTGCTGGGCCCTGAGGAGCAGCAGCCATGTGAGGTGTGCTAATTAAAACGGGACATGTCCAGACGAACCCTCGGCGCTCCCCGCCCGGGCGAGGCACAGCGTGCTGGAGCAGGATGGCTCCAAGCCAGCGCTGACAGCACAGCCTCCACACAACCGAGGGGAAGGGGACAGGGAAAAAAACAGGCAGAAAGCAAGGGGAAAGTCACGCCCATAGCTAAAATGGCTTAATTTTACACAACTTTGTGAACTGAATATAGTATTTTTTCCGTTCTTGAACTCAGAGCAGTTTCAATCCCTTTTGAAGTAGCATTTATCTTAGCTTTCTGCAGGTGTTTGTAAGGTACTCAGCAGGTGTTTGTGTGGTGCTCAGCACCACCACACTCTATCTCAGTGGGAAGCAAAGTTTTCATCATTTATCTCTGTAACTCAAACTCAGCACACACAGAACAGTCTTACAGCACTGTGAACATGCTTTGCTTTCTTTGCTTTTTAACCTGACCCACCCTGGAAACATTCATTATTATTATTTAACCTTTTTCTATTGATTCCAAAATAAATGTGCTCCAGACCGTATTTTGGTTCTCCTTACATTTCAAAGTCCCTTTGTTTGCCAACTCGCCTTTGTCCTATTGCTGAAGCTTGTGCTATAAATATCTCTGGGTTCACTTGGCAGGAGATATCTGCAGATACCTACGGAGAGCCAGAGGTGTTTTACGAGGAGCAAATCTCCACGATACAGGGTGTGTTCTCTGCCTGCTGCTGTGGCCACACAAGCTCTCCACGAGCTGACCTGCTGCTCACCACTTGCTGGACAGCACGTGCTCCCAGGCCTGGAAGAGCTTTGCAGAAAGCAGAAAAGCGTGGCAAGGCAAACTGGCAGCAAAGGGAGGGCTGCTCAAATCTCCTTCAAGGTGATGGGTATGCTTCCAGCGACCAAGGCCAGCTCTGGGTCGTGCCCAAAGAAAATTGCACTATCCCAAGTCTGCAGCTGAAAGCAGCCATCTCTCCTCAGCCCTAGACTTGCAACCCCAGAGCTGAGCAGGGCTGGCAGTGGAGCACGGAGGTGCCCAGGGTGCACTCAGTGGCTCTGTGCTGCCCTGAGAACCCTGCATTGAAGACACACCTGTAAGTAAGAGAAGATGCACTTTGAGACGCTCTGAAAACAATCAGCTTGCCCAAGTCTTCCACAGTCACAATGGGAGGGTCAATCTAGGTCTCTCTGGAAGAGCCAGCTCTCCTGCAAAAGCAGCTGAAGCTGCGGTGGGATGTAACCCACCGACTGCACGGTCCCTTGGAAACGGAAACAGGGGAGAGCATGCATGGAAACAGCATCTAGCAAATATCTCATTTATGATTAACTGCCCTGGACTGGAAAGGAATAGGCAGGAGGCTGATGACAAGAGAATATCCCACTGCATAGCCACAGGCTTGGATTGTCCTTGAAACACCGTCTCAGGCTGCCTGGGTTAGCAGATCATTTTGGCTATCAAATTCATTACTGCACTTCAGAGTGCTGAATATTGAATCACTTGACTGCTTTCCACTCAGGGATGGAGTGAGGCCCAGGGTCCCTGCAGGGGGAAAGCCCTGCCCACAGCCACCAGTACCAGGAGCTGGGACAGGGCTCAGCTCCCTGTTTTTTCCATGTGCTCTGGCCTCACTGCCCTGGCCTCACAGGCTGTGTGGCGTAACACACACGAGCTCAGCTAACCATGCCCAGGAAAGCTCTCCAGCTGTTCACTGCTCCTGCCTTCCACCCCACCAGGAGGCTCTGGAAACAAGACAGGAGGGCAGTCCCAGAGGTGCAAAATGCAATACTGAGAGAAGAGTCCTTGGCTCCTTTAACCATGTAAATAGTGCTATTTCTATCCCTCTCACAGCATGTTGGCGATTGAATTAATTACAATGTTTGCAGAAGGTTTGGGGTTATGTGGCTGTGTCAGAGTATCTAAATGCAAATTATTACAAAATCATTCCTCCCAGAGGTTAATTTATTTCAGGCTGTGATAAATCCATCATAATTCTTCCCTCATATTTGTAACCCTCCACCCACTCGCTCTCCAAACTGTTCCAACAGCTCATTTCATGCTCCTAGCCTCAGTCCAGCTCCCTATGCCAGGAAAACTCCAGCCCAAGCTCCCTCCTGGGGGGTTTCTGGGTGGACATGTCTCAGGCAATCAGGCTTGCTGAAGTGCAAGGCACGCCAGGCCTGGCAGGGATTCCAGGACACAGCTCCTGGCCAGGTGCAGCCAGAGACCCCGAGAGCACCTGGCAGCTGAGGAGCTCCAGCCCTGCCCTAGTGTCTCTGGTAGGCACTACGGTCTGCTGGCCTCTCCCTCTTCACTCCTAAATCCCATCCAGGCTAATGGGCATCACAGCCAGGAACTGAGGACAAAACAGTGTAGTTTAGAACGTGGGTTTTCTTTTTTCTTTTTTTTTTTTTAACCATGTCAAAGTTACATGGTTAAAATGTAACTGATGCAGAATGCCCTGGAGGTGGTACAGGTGTTAAAAATACCTTGCAAAGATATAGTGCAATGAAAGTAAATCCCTTTCCTTATGCCTCCCAGCTTTTCCTGCTTCAGGTGTTCATGTCCCCACTCATCCTCGAATATATATCTTTACAGAGAACACGATCTGGCACGTGCTAATAAGGAGCTGACAGCACAGCCAGCACTAGTACCACAATGCTACCTTGAATCCCAGTCTTGTCACAGATAACTCTGAAGGGGAAAACGGGGTACCCAAAAAACATTTGGACTAGGAGAAAGCCCTGGCTGACCAGCCTAGGAAGAGCTCTTCATGCCCTTTTCACTGAGAACCATCCACTGCAAGCTCTGCCAAACAACTACACCCCACGACACCCGTGTGAGGTGTCCAGGCTGTCTCCTGTAGTAGCTGCTACCATCAAACCAAACCAGAGACCAGACTGCTCTGTTAAGCAGAGTGAAAATCAGATATTTTCCCATATTGCAAAGGCAGATGTTAGTTGTGCAGCCTACTTCTTTGATTTGCAGTCGGCTGTTGGCAAAATACGATATCTTCTATTTTCTGATTATGCTTTAAGAGTATCGTCATTTTGGCTTCAGTTTGCAAATAATGTCAGGGGAGTCACAGCAGGGCTGAATATCAAGTATTGCACAGCAAATGCTGTGATCAAAATGCCCTGAACCGTGTTCTCCCTGGTCTCAGTGATACTGCAGGCTGAGGATAGGCAAGGTGGGGCAGGGCTGTGGGCTGGCCCAGCAACCGGGGGCACAATATGGTCATGAGGAAGAGCTGTGCTCAAACGAAGTCCTTATTTTGCTGCACTTCCTAGGAAGATGCACTCTCAGGATGAGAAGCAGAGGTGGCAGGGTGCAGCTGGAAACCAGCCCTGCCGTGGACTCGGGGACATCTCAGATGAGCTGGCCTGGGAGCTAATGCAGCAAGGTGGAGAGGAGAGCCCCAGGGAAGCTGTCTGCTTCAGCAGCACCCTGCAGGAACCACTCACAGACCTCAGTGCCTGCTACGGGGCAAAACCCAGGCTAATCTCAGCCAGCCCAAGGCCACCACAGAGCAGTGTCACAGCTGACACATGAGCAGGACTGTGGAAGAGGCAGGGGCTCTCTCACTGCTGCATCCACGCCAGCGACCCCACGCCCATCCCTGCTGCCTCCTGGCCTCAGTGAGGAGAGAGGGGTTTGGCTCTAGCACAGCCAATCCTATCTCTCTGCTGCTGCTGAGGGAGTAGCTGGGTATCTCGGGGGACCGATAACAAGGGCATGAAGTCTTTTCAAGCTGCACGCCACAGGTCTGAATCTGTCCCATGTCAGCAGCTTTTGTAATGCCCTGGCATCTGAAGGCTGATCAAATAGCTCGTGCTATCTGAGATGAACCAATGTTTTCGTTCCAGATAAAGAAAACAAGCGCTGCGTTCCACATCAGTGATAAAAACAGCAAACTGGAGAAAAATAGCTAGAGAATACGCTTATTCTGATAAAGCAATGCACATGTTTAAGATGGGACAATAGCAAAACATTAAACGCTTGTTCCCACAGCTCATCATTCAGACCAGGATTATACCAACAGGAGTGAACAACCAAGAGCAGATAATCCATAAGATTTGTTCTTTCCACTCTGATCTTTCTACTCCTACTAGGATTTAATAAACTATCAAAATACTGTTAACCAAATAAGACAACTTAATCTGGCTACTGCACGGAGTTGGCTCCCTACCAGGTTAGTGCTGTTCTGTAATGGCATTACAGTGAAAACCTGACACAGTGAATAAATACAGGTACTCCTGAGAAATGTCACAACTGGCACCTCGAGCAGAAACCCACTGATGGGTGGGAGGACTTTGGGACTACCCCATTAGCACCAACACAGGCTGCTCAAACCGGGAGCCTGGCGGGAGGGTGCGGAGGAGGCTGAACAGCAATTTCCACTGTATTTGCTCTGTTCCTGTGTCAAAATACTTCAGGCTCCGAGGCTGTCAGCTCAGTGTCAAGCTCACACACACTGCAAGTGTGGTATCAATTTGTTTAATCCTAGACCCCGATGTCAGAGGAATTTATAAGGCAGGCAAACATGGGCAAAAAAAGTTAATTAACAGAGGAGAAAGAGCCACCTCCACGTCCTGGAAAAATACTAAGTACAGAGTAGATAAGAGCGCCTTCAGAAACGACAGTCTGCAAATCCTAATGTCATCTGTGTATGTTACAGTGGCAAACTGCCCAGAGGAAGGGAACAGAGAAAATGTCACAAGCGCTGACAACAGACTTGATTCTTCGTGAAAAGCTCTGCATGGAAGCACTTCACCCACGCATTGCTCCTTTGGGTTTTGGGAGTGTCTTTCTGAATGGAACAGAATACCCCTTCCCATCACTCTGCTCCCCCAGTTTCTCTCAGGACCTGCCTTTAGCAACATGGGCCTGACTCTGCCTCCGAGCCGTGCACACATAGCAGGAATCGGCACAGGGTGAAACGATCCAAGCCTGTACTTAAGGACAGAGTAGGAAACGCTTTATAATTTGCAGGAGAAAATATCTTTTTCGGTGGTTGAGAGAGGAATGAAAGAACAAGGGCCAAACCAACATGTACCACAAGCAGTGGAAGACCTCCAGCTAGCAGAACTGATGGAACACACTGAATCCGACACTCCCCAGATCCTATTCTGGGCACTGGACATGCAGTGGGGGTGCTTCTGAGCAGGACTGCTACAGGAGATGATCCATTATGAAAGGCTTTAATTGGGATTTAGCACGTGGTCTACAATTAACACTCTCCAAGTAAATCAATCCTGAAAGAAGGCTTCAGTTCAAACTAGACCAGTTGCAAGAATTGTGGAGACACACACAGGGAGTGCACTGTTACACTCGTTCCTCTCCCTTTCCCCAAAGACCAGAAAACTTTTAAAATGAGTCTTAGACAAGGGAAGAATTATCTTGTCTCTTCACATAACACTTGTGGGGACGTACTGAAGTTGTGTGTCGCAATCCATCACTATCAACCTCTTTCAGAGTTGTCCTGAGCACATCAGCTTCTCACCAGATGTTTGGTTCTGGTTTTTTTTTCTTGGAACAAAGAGTCTTTTTATCCTCAGTTTGCTGCAATCTAAAATAAGATCAAACTGGAAACCTATCACTCTTATCAGATGCAGCTTCACTGCAGGCTTCATAACAACATGAATATGTTATTACATAAGAGGCAGAGCAATTCATCAAGCAGAATCTTTTTTACCAGCTTCTTCTCAGGAAAATATCTACTGGAGAAACTGTCAGCTCTTCCTCATGCCCTGGCAGCTCACTGCCAGTAGGATCAGACTAGAAAATGAATCTGGGTAGTAAACTAAGGATTAAAGATGTAGGTCACACTAAGAAGTTTAAGAGGTGAAGGCCTTCGGTTTATTCTCCATTAAAAACCCCCAAACTTTGGGGCAATAATTCATATAATCCAGGTCAGGAACTTGGGGAAGGGACAAAACCAAAAGGCTTTTCCAGGTCACCAGCCGAAGCTCTGCAAGGAAAACAGTGGCACTGCACTTGGGGCTAGTTTGAGACAGAGACTGAAGAGCTTCAGCAAGCTTGTAAAACTATTGCTCAAGAACGGGGAGTGCTCATGGCTGGTCCCAATCATTTCAGTGCAAAGAACAATCCTGTATTAACCTCTCACGGAGAAGTCAGCAATCAGAGAACATTTCCTTTCAACCCCAGCAAAACTCAAGCAGTTGATGCTGGTGTGAAAACCATGAAAATCATCCTTCTGGCTTTCAGCTGCACGCTCACCCCTGGGCTCCTGGAAGGCCCTCCCTGCTCCTTATCCCTCTGCCACCCTTGCAGGACACTGGGACGAGCAGGATGTGCCACACCAGAGGAGGAGGAGGAGGCTGGGAAGGCTGCACAGGGCACAGCCACTGCTGCCCACCCTGAAGAGCCACACTCCAGGCTGCCAGCTCACCCAGGTCAGGTGCTCTGTGCACACAAGGAGGGTCTTGCTCTTTAGCAACAAACATCTCCCAAGGGAAAATCAGGAAGGTAAAAAAAATCTCAATTGCTCTGTCTGCTGGTAAGAATGAAAATGACTCCTGAGTTTGCAAAAACCCCTATTTTTAAATAGTTATTAAACAAAGTTTTTGGACCTGAATCTGATTCTGAGAGTTTGCAAAACCAAAATGTCAATGCCTAAAAAGTTAAGAAATCAGGTTTAATGAAGCTCATTAATCTGAAATTCCATAGATGTGTGTACACTCACTGAAGCTAAAAATAAAAATATGCATGTCAGAATTGTCTAAACCCCACAAATTCAAGATCATCCTTTTTTAGATTTTTGTAAAAAATTAAGAGACTTTACCTATGAAGAGTTGTTGACTTATGCCATAAATTAGAAGTGTTTATACCTCCTCTAAAACTCTTTGCTCTATGTGTTGGCAGGGATGTGGGAAGGTGCAGGATTGGAGGGGCAAGTTCTGGTTGCTGTGGGCTTTTACACTTTGCAACTTGAAGCTTTTTTCAGCCCCAGAAATGCTTGGCTCTCCTTCAGCTATTGCTTTGCTTTAATTGTCTCACGAATGTTTTGGCCGGCAGTAAAAGTGCCGAGCTGTGCAGCCCTTCATGAAAGCAAACGCAAATACGGGGTCATCAACGTGAAATTGCAGCCTTCCAATCCGACAGAACGGATGCAGCTGATGCAGAATGGGATGGATGAGTACCAGCATCCAGGCTGGAGCCTGCAGAAGCTGCTGTGGGAGAGATCTGCAGCAGAAGGAATTCAATATGCTGCCTTTCCCTTCTGGTTGCACTCGCACGTAAGTGAAACCTGCGCCACTGCTCTTCTTTTGATGCCTCCATCTGATCTTGCAAAAGCAGATTACAGAAAGCTGCCTGTAAACCTGAAGATGCAAAGGACATCCTTAGGGACCTCCTCTTCTGCCCTTAAAATTAATCCAGGGGTATGAGGAGATAAGGACATCAGTCTGGTCCTGCCAGAGCTGCTTCATGAGCAGCTCTTTGTTTCCACAAACATCAAACCATCACCTTTCACCCTTACACAGAGGGGTGGATCCAGAGGATGAGGTTTAAACTGGGATGAACATTTAAAGCTCCAACACCCTGCTAGATCTCAGTGTGGCTTACAGTGCATATGCCCAAAATTTTACCAGAGAAATGTATTTTAGGCAACTTCTGTTTGAAAACTTAATGGAAGTGTAGCTGTTCTCCCCTGAGCGTCAGGAACAGATGACTAAGAAATGTTGCCAGTATCTGTCTTTCAGCGAGATTAGTGTTGGGTTTGTGTGGTATCCTATTTATAACTTTGACAAACAGCTCAACCAATCATTTCATACTTAATCATAGCTGTCTGCCCAGCTCCCTTCAGAGAAAAGCTTTTCAAAAACTACGTGCCAACATAATACGAACAAAAAGAAGCAAACCACAGTCAAGGGAAAAAAAAAGATCTTGCTCCCCAAACCAGCAACAGCTCTACAGAAAGCAGGTCTTGGTAAATCGTAAGGCGTAATTAGAGCGTCATTATTCATGGGACTGCACAGCTATAGTTAGTCAGTGTTTCCACTGTAAACCCCTATTTTCATAGAGGTTTGCAGCTCAGCTGCAAGGAATTAGTCTGTGATGAAATTTGGCAGTAGAAATTTTAGAGCAAGGATTATTTTTTTTTGAAACCGTTTAAAGATCTTTTTTTCTCCCCCCACTTTCAATTCCCCTCTCACTTCTGAGGCTGTAGCAGTACTTATGAAAGAAACAAAAAACACTTCTGTGTGCTGTTTGATGTTTGCTTTCTGTGCATGTCTCTGTGTGGTTAATGGGAACCAAAAATATCAATTTAGCAGGGGGTTTCAGACCTAAGTCTTAAAAACTTGTAGTTTGATTCCCACAACAGTTACAACTCAACTTTCCTTTGGATGTATCCATGAATATTAGCATTTACATTGTCAACTTAATGCATTAAGGAACCTTCACATCCTGAGTAAACCTGCATTTCCATCTAACTCCACAGATGGCTTTACATTTCATGGGACACAACTGTTAGATTTCTTTACATCTTTTTGCTTTGAAAGAACATTTTCCAGGGATTATAAGAGATTACTTTCTGCTGGACTCAACCCTAAACCCTACGTTCACCTCCCTGTTTCCTCCTCGCCTACCTGACACTTCCATTAGGGCTCACATTTCAGCATGAACAATTTTTGTTGGGGATGGTGAGGACCACTAATAGGAATCACGAGGAAGGGAAAGGGACAGGAGAAACACCTCCATAGGACACTTTATCCCAGACAAAATTAAACTGAGCATTTCACAACGTTTTCAGCTCCTCAAGAAAAACAGACTGCTGTTTGCATTTGTAAGAAGAGCAGAGGAATGCATCTACTCTTTTCCAACTGAAGCTGAAGCATCCTAGGGGTTCAGCATGCCTGGGCATGAATGAGATCTGCTTTCACACTTGTGGACCACACTCCAGAGAGGTACAGCAGCCTCTGGGCACCATGCCTGGTTGTCACTGCATGCCACCAGCAGCGTGAGAAGGAACTGCCTCAAGTGCAGTCCCAGCTCAGAGTGGGGCAGCAGTTACACAGCTTGAAAAAAACGAGTGTAAAACCATGAGCTGGAAGACTTACAAGCCTCAGTCTGCAACTGGATCACTGTGAATGGCCCGAGTGTTCACAGCAATATCTTTGGTGCACAGTTTCTAAAGAACGGAGTAGTTCTCCAAAGAACAGACTAGTTTATCCAGGCAATTTGATTTTCTAGTGGAACAGATGGCACCATTTACCATCACCATGCTTCAAACCCCGTTTTCCTGGACCCTGATCTTGGCATATGGGAAACTGGGCCACCTCTGAGCTTCTCACACCTTGCAAGGTTCATGCCTTCCTCGGAGCTCTCCAGCCCAGCACTAATGAGCTTCCCCCCTTGGACAGCTTGGCAGAGTGACAAGGATAAGAGTGCTTGCAAGGTACCAGGCAGAATTCCTGAGGGCAGCTGCCTCCAAGCTCCCTGAAATCCCAATGCACTCTTCAGAGGACTGGAACAGCAACACCAGCTGTCTCTGCAGACACCCCACTACCTTGACCACTGTGATCTGTGAAAGCCATAAAAGAGAAATTCTCCCTTTAGAGTGAAAGTGCTTTATCTTTGCTAAAAATTGCAGCAAGCACAGTATTTATGCTGCAGGAAGGAGGATCTGAACTCCTGCCATGTCTTAAAAACAGAACAAAGCAGAATTTCTACATATACTGCTTGAATCTGCTTTTCAAGGTGGTAGTTACAAATTAAGAGGCAAATGAACTCAGTAAGATTACTCGTGTAGCTTCAATCATTTACAGGAGTGTTAGCAAGGGCTGTGCTTCAGAGGGCTGGATCACACTTTCCTGCTGCAACCATTATTAACCTGACATAACATGTTCATAGAGTAAGAGATGATAACGATGCTGTAACGGGTCTCCCTAGAATATGGTTATGATTAGGGAATATCTTAGAGAAACTGTCACTCATTAAGCATTCAGCTAAACGCAGAAAGACGGCTGAAGGAAAAGCTCTGCAATTTCAGGAATTTGTAACTTGAAAAAGGCCCATTCTCAACATTTTGGTTATTGGGTCTTTTTTGCTTGAGTGTTGCTAAGAAGTGGCAGATTCACATTAAATGAAAACGGCACCGTTTTTTCCTGCACCACTTTTCCCCTGAATGTAAGCAATGGGTCTGCTATACCCACCTTAGAAGACATTATGGGCCAGTCAGTGAAAAACACAACTTTTAAAATCTGAATTTAGTTCTCCTGATTCTGTGTATCCAGGTAAGTATGCTATTCCTACCTGGGAAAATCCATACTGCTTCAAAGAGCAAAGTCAGGTCCCAGGTACTTAACTCAGCCTAAACCCAGGACCCCAGTCAAAGCAGCAAGTTCTCCTTTTGATCCTTCTGTTCTCTTACTCACTGAGGTGGCTTTTGCTCTTGAATAATCACATCCTTTGTGCATCATGACACAATAGTACTGTCACCAAATTTTTCTTCCTTGTCGTAAGAAAAAAGGGACCATCCCTGGGAGGTTTATCAAGTCTGGAAGTCAACTCCACTTCCAGACTCAGTTACACCAGTGGGAAATGTTCTTGGCACTCCTAAGGATTTGATACACTCCCTCCAGACATTCACCAGCCTGGCCACTCTTTGCCTAAATGATGAATGTAATGCAAAAGCACTTTCTCCTTTTGGCAAGTGATTAGAGAAAATTTAATACCAGTCTGACCAGTAACTGGCAGTGACCACCACTACAGTCAGTATGTTTTTCAGCAACGCCTTGCATGGAAGTAAACGGTGCCATTCTCTTGGTTTTGGTATTTATAAGCAAGTCACGTTCCAGCCTCCAGGCTTACTCAGGGTACTGCTGAGGGACTGCTGCTCTCCTACCATATGTGCTCCCACAGCTTGAATGCCAGTCACAGCGAGCCTCAGTGCACCTGCACTGGGGAAAATCCAAGTGGGAATCTCATGGGAACAGGTGTTGTCACTGGGGATGCTTAGAAACAGGCTGGGCAAACAGCTCTAAATAGACTCCACTGATCAACTCTTAGTTGCTGTATCTGCTGAGACCACGTGGGCTCAGATGACTTTTTCGTTCTCCATTTCCCAGGGTGTGATGACCTGCCCATCTCCCTGGCTGGGGTGTCAGGCAGTGGTATAGATCATTCCCCCATCTGGGAATCAGGACAACATACCCAGCAGTGTGTGAGAGTGACAGGAAACTGCACTTATCCAGCATCAGAAATAAGAAAGTGCAACAAGATCTGCACCTTTAATTGCATCCTCACTCCCTGTGACAGCTGAAACCCCCTTAATTAATATGCTCCGTACACTGTCTATTTTTGATCTACTTCAAATTCCAACCACCAGCAGAGGATGTTTGTCCTGTTCCTGCTGAGAGGCCCCTGGGATTTGTGATGCCCATCATTCAGCCTCGCTCGAGCACCAAGACAGCTGTGGATACCTTTCCCCTGCATGAAATATCCCCCTCCTCTCCTTTCTGAGTATGACTGGCTCACTCAGCTTCCTCAGCACTCCAGACTGCCCTCCTTCCCTTGGCATACAGAACTTCACCCTTCAATAAAACAAACTCACTGTCTTCCACGTGTCTTTCAGGCCCCATCTCTGAAACTCAGCCACGAGACTGCCCTGTTACATTTATGAAAGGTGTGTGACTGATCTCCTGTAATCAACAGATGATGAACATGTAATTCCACACGTCCTCACACACACAGCCCTCATCAGCTGTGGCCCACACTGCACTCTTGCAGAAAGAAGACCACGTGGTGGACTGGCAGCTCGATTGTCACCTCTTCTTTTTCCTCCCCAGGCTGTTGCCACTGACACAGATTATCCAGTCACTCCTTCTTTGATCCCTTTCACTCTGATCTTTGCTCCCCCACATTTGTGCCGAGTAGAAGCGCAGTGCTGGAGTGGCAGTGCAGCAGCTCTGCTCCAAACTCCGTGGATCCTGTGAGACAACCTCTTGGGTTTCCTCAGAGTCCTCATATCCCTTGCAGCACACTGCAATCACCTGGCTTAACAAGGACATGGAGGATGTGTCCCTGATATCCCAGCACGGCCTTCCACTGGCAACCGGCTCCTTCCCCTCTGCTTACAGAGCTCTGCATCTGCCTTAAGATATTTATTAAAGCATACAAATAATAAAACCTGCACTTTGGTCAGCAGTTGCCTTAAACCAGCAGAGACACTGAACTACCAATTTCTGAGGCAGCCTCTGATGGGGGAACAAATGGGAATGGATCAGATCTCCTCGCAGAGGAGCTGCTGTTAGAAACCCAGATCCTTTTCAGTGTGATGCAAAGCAATTGCTGTAATTTCAGGCTGTTGGCCACCTGAGGCTGAAACTGCTCCCACTGAAGTCGATGGCAAAACTCCTGCTGCCTTCAAAGGCAAAGGGACTGGACCCCCAGTGATTCCAGCTCTTGTAACCCACCTGTATGCTTAACAGCAGGCTAGCCAAACTGGGAGGAGCTTTCACATCCATCTTCTGAGCAGATGAGAGAGGTTTGTCCAAACACTGGCCAAGGTTTTTGCTCCTTTACTTTAATCACAACCCCTACACAGCGACTGCCCTTGCGTCAGGAGCTTGAATCAAGCGCTGCTTTTCAGAAGTGAAGCGTGCTGCAAGTCAGATGCTTTCCACACACTGCTGGCCTGAATCAACAGCTCCTCCAAGGCAGACTCTGAAAGCTCTGTGCCAGATGGCCACCTTGTTCCTAGCTATGGCCTTCAGACTGTAATTAAAGATGCTGTCAGAAGATGTGCTTCCTTCACGAGTCCTGAAAGTACTCCAATTCCAGGCTTTTGCCTGCCAGAAGATGCAGACTTCTAGATGAATTTCAGGGTTTGTTTTTTCCCAGCCTGACACAGGATATTTCAATAAAAGGACCCAAGGGTCACAAGGACCAGCCAGCGTATACTTCCTGAGGCAGCTCAAAGCTACCAAGATTTCACACAAAACCAAGAACAGTAGAACAGTAACAGGACAGGAAAATGATCTCAAAGCCTCACCACACTCTAAACATGGACAACTTTCAGTGTGTCCCTTAATCATATTATCTACTACAATTCCTAGCAAATTTCACTTCCATTGCTGATTTGTATTCAGAGAGGCCAAGTGGAGCAGCCTACAATGCAGCAGAAGTTTTTCAGGACAATTTTGTCATTTTGGAATATCCTACTCCTTCCCTCTTCCCTGGGTGCTTTATAAAAAAAAACCCACACAAAACCCCAAGAAACCCACAACACTATTCCAATTGTGATGGTTCTCTGTTGCCTTTGAGAAAGTCTCTACTATCTGACCGAATGGAGAGTGGGAAAAAACATTTTCTCTAAACCCCCGACGTACCAGGCCAGGAAGCTCCTGGGCACAAGGGGTAGAAAGCCCCAAGCCCAAAGAGCACCTGCCTGATGGAGCTCTGTGACCCAGCACGGAACCCAGCCCTGGCTCCCCTCCCCACAGCCCTCCCCAGCTCCAGCCCCTCAGGCTGCTCATCCTTCCCTGCTCAGCTGGCTGGGGCCGACATCAGCTGCCAAAGGGGAGGCTTTGCCTTATAAAGGAATGAATGCAGAGGGATCCTATGGAACAGATTATGCAGAAGGGCACTCCACAAGATCACAATCCCTCGTGGCTTCACCAGCTCCCAGTTAAATTCTGGAGACCTGCTGCTGCTGCTGGGAAACCTCTGCCTTAGGACGTGCTGTGCTGTTCAGCCAGACTTCCCTCTTCTCAGCAGCCTCTTCCCTCTTCCTCTGACTTCACTCATTCACCCTTCTTTGCCATCATCTGTCCTTTTCCCCCATTTCATAAGTAAGCAGTGGGACAACTGGGAATTTTAAGTACCCGAATGCAATGCTGAGGTTGCACGTTACAGTGGGAAGAAATAAACCCCATCAGCTGCAGTGCCATGGATTCACTGTCTCTGCAAGGCAGAACGGGTGTCCCTTTGGTGTTTCTTTTTAAAGAAAACAAACTCCTCATAGCAAAGCTCTCAGGATGTCAGAAAAAGAAACACTTTACGAAGAAGCCTTTCTACAAGTGCGTATTGCACTAAAGCTCACAATAATAATTTGTGCTTATCTTCACAGAACCACTAAAGCAAAGGCACAGTTTCTCCCAGGATGAGCTGCAGAGCTGAAGCTCAGCAGTGTTATGTGCCCTCAGCCCTGGGCAGGCTCAGGGAAGCCCCTGGAGGGTCGTGCTGCCTGCTGGTACCGGGTCACCATCGTTTCAGGTGAAGGAAGTTATTCCAGTGAGGACTTTGGCACTCTGTCCATCTTGCACAGGCACAGCAAGATGGCCAAGGGCTGGGATGAGAAAAAACCCCTGACATGTGCTGTGAAACAGCTCATCCATGAAAACCTACCACTGCCTTGGGCTGGGTGTCAGCACCTGCCCATCCACACACCCCACGCTCCCACCCAGACACAGGGCATGGCCACAGACTCCTCGTGCAGCAACCTCCCCTGCACAGGAGCAAACCCAGCAATTCAGACCCAAATGTCAAACCTGCCTGTGCTGAGGGAGCACAGGGGGAATGTGGAGCAGGCACAACCCTCAGCACTCCTGCGTAACAAGCAACAAGTCTTTCCACAACCGAAATGAAAATATCACTTCCCTGAGGAATGGGATATTAATTATAAGCCTACGCAGTTCTAGCAATGCCTGCTATGTTTATTTTGAGCCTCACTACCACACACATTGCAGCGGCAATACCATCTTTCCTTGGAAGTATTAGACATTACAAACCTCATTTAAGAAAACAGATTTTGCCAGCAGGCCATCAGAAAGATAAGAAATAACCTGACTACACTCCAGGCCATAATTGTTTCAGGATTTAGCCACTGAAAATACACCTTTTGTAGTCTGCTGGGGTTGGGAGATAGCATCTTCTTTAATCACCTCTGCTCAAGCCCTTCAGATGCTGCTTAACAGCTCTATTCAGCCCGGGAAGGCACAATTCTGGCCTGTCTGTCATTCCCGCTTGCAATCGCTATTTGTTTCCCCGAGCAGTAAAGAGTTGCTGTCAGCTAGGCTGTATATTTTCTTTATACTAACTGATGAAAGTAAGACTGTGGGAGGCTCTTACAACAGCTTATAACCCTTGTCTTCCCCAGCAGCACAGCCACGGTTTTGCTTTTGGTTCAGCTCCCAGCCCATGAACCTCCGTGCCAGTAAATTAAGCAGTATCTGGTGTTTATATCTCCTACTGGTCACTGATATTTTTTCTCCCCCAGGGCCTGAGTAACACTCTGCCTTCTCAGCTCATGTGCTTACCCCTTGTGGTTCAGCATCAGCTGAAGTGGGATCAAGAGCTCAGGGCTGGATGCAGCCAAACCTTTGCCCACATTGCCACCACAGAGCCCCAGGTGGGGACCACACTGCAGGGAGGCCCATGTGGGCTCCTCTTCACTTTGCCCAAAGTTTCTTGCCTCTGCTGCGGGAGGGATGGGGCACTGTGAAGCAGTGTCTGCTGTCCCCCTGCTTCCACAGCAGGCTCAAGACTGAGTGGATCTGTGAAAACTGGTACTGTCTGGACCCAGGACACCCTGTACCTACTGCTACCAAGCAGCAGCTGAGTGGCCCTGAAATGTGGCAGCCCCTAAACCTGGCTCTTGAGGTCAGGGCAGGTGACTCAGGAGGGAAGCCCTCAGTCTGGGTATTTTCCTGTCCACTCCAGCCATTACTCCCCAGGGAGTTGAACTATTAAAATAATCTGATTCGTGTTTTCAAGAATGTTTTGTTATTTTGAGTGACTAACTCCAGGCATCTTTAGGAGCCTAGCTCTCAAAAACCACTGAAATTTGCCTTCCAAAATTCAGAGTCTCTCCTGTTGTGAAGCGAAGAAGTTAAGGCAATGGAAGTAACTATGAAAATCTGGTAGCAAATGGAGAGCATGTGCTATTCAGGAGCAGCCATCTTTCTGCACCCTTTCCCCCACATTTCCAGTGTTTTGAATCCAGATGGATTTCTTTTTAAATTCTCTTTCTGTTGAGCATGATGAGGCAAAGAAAACACTATCTAAGTCGTGCCTGATGCCAGCTGCAGGCCCTGCAGAACGAGGCTCACCCTCGTGTCACTCTTGGGCTCCTGGTGTGGAGCAGCACCAGGTGACTTCACGGGATCTCTCCAAAACCCCAGCAGCTGCAAGCTCCCTGCAGGGGAAGTTCCTTGGCTCCCTCACGTCGGAGTGCAGCAGCTATGCTGAGACAACAGAACCTGGCAGCCTCTGATGAGGTAAAAATGTACCTCACTGAGCATGGAGGGGTCTACAAAGCACTTCAAACTGTGCCTGCAAGCCAGGACACAGCAGGACAGGCGGTACCAGAGAGGGGACAAAGATGCTGCTCTGAGCTGCACACCTCTGCCTTGCAAGGGTGCTGCAGCTCCTGGGGTGAGCAAAGGCTTTGGGTTTATATTTATTCCAAACGGCAGATGTTCCTCTGAGATGGGAGCGGAACCACCACACGAAGCCTTTTTGAAAACACCAGGGAGCTAAATGGTATCTTTAAGGACAGCAGTGGGTTTATAAGGATGCTGCTGTGCCCAGATCACGTGCTGGTGAGCTGAGCAGCCAGAGTTGCTCAGGGGGAGAGAATACCAAGCTGTGGGATCAAAGGAAGCCATCACCCACCCCACAGAGACAAACCCAAAGCGTGCTTCCCTACCCAGCCTCCCTCCCGCTCCCCATTCCACCCTGGGTGGATGCTGCGAGCCCCCAGTGGCTTTTCTGCGTCATTTGGACAAGCCTGAAGCTTTCCTCAAACAACTGCCAGGTCTCTGCAGTCCATCTCCCATGCTCTTATCTGCTGACAGAGTGCAGAACAAACGAGCAAGCAGCGCCCTGTGAGTGGTGGCAGAGCACCTCCCAGGAGCAGGGCTGGGTTTGATCTCCCCCTGCCAAGGAGCGGCTGATGCTCCTGTCTCTGCCACACCATCGGACGGGTCCAGGGGGAAAGGAAGAGAAATGGGGTGGCAAACAGCCTGTCCAGCAGAGCCAGCAGGAACAGCACTGCTGGCTGCCCAGGCACCCAGCCTGCTGCCCTCCTCGCACCCTGCCAGTCCCTGCCCTGGGGAAAACTCCCAGAGCCACTGTCAAGCATCCTCTGGGCAGCCTTGGCTGCTGCTCCCCCAGCAGAGAGAGCTCTTCTCCCCGGAGTTTCAGTTCTATACCCCTGCTATTCCCCTCATTCCTTGGGGTATGAAAAGCCCTCAGCTGGAGTCCAGATATATTGGGTATTAATTTTATGCTATTGTTTAGTATATTAATAGACAATCACAAGCTACAGTAGGTATTACAACACATTGCAAAGATAGTGCACACGCAGTACAATGGTGCACAGCTAGAACAAGCTTGGTTTAAGTAGTCATAAACTCAGTATTCTTGACATTACAGCAGCTGTCTCCTGAATCCAGGTAGTTTCTAAGGTATCTACCATTGGCAGTAAAAGATATTCATGGTTTCCTCTAAGTTCCCTTTGGAGAAAACATGCAAGAGAATGCAGAAGGGATAGTTCGCTATTTGCTGTTTAGGTTTCTCCTGCAGAACAGCTCTGAGAGCAGATATCCACTGGACAGGGGTTCTTGTGTGTGACAGGCCCACTGCGTATCTAAATATTTGTATCAGCTCTTTGCTGTATATAAAGTAAGGAATTTACTTTATGTGTTAAGAGAGCATTTAAGTCAGTAACTGGACTTTTAATACAGTTGCACCTTCGACAGCCCAAGAACAAGAGAAAAGAAGTGCCTGAAAAGCCCTGTCTAAACCGCCTAAGGCACTTCAGATTGTAGCATATGTTGCCTTTCCTGCCACCTGTCTGCAGAAGCCACAGCACCCACAATGCAATCTTCAGACTCACGTCATTTCTGTGGTCTAGTTCTTCCCCCGAGACTCCTTGGTATGTGCCAACAATATCTGGAATTTCTTTTCCACCTCCCATACAAGGTCTGGACAAGGCTAGAACTGTTTGCTTGCAAAATTAGATGCAACCCTGTGCATTCGGCCCAGGACAGACACTGAAGATCAAACACATCCCTTGTTTTCCAGAGACACTGCCCCTTTCCACTGGGTTAGTGACGAGAATAAATCCTGCTCAGATTCTGATCCTATTCGGATCTGCCTGCAGCTCCCATCCAGCAGCACCTGCAGCCATGCCTGAGAACACCCACAAGGAAAACACCTTTTTGATTCACCGCAACGGCAGCTGAAGAAGTTCAAGAACCAACACCTCATCTTCCTCCTCCTCCTCCCTGCCTTCAGCCTCTCGTTGTCTTCTGGGCCGACCACGGTGAGAGCGGTTTCACAGCCCCTGTCAGCTGAAAAGGCACATTGTGCAGCAAAGCCTGTGTGTCTTCATGTTCCACCCAAACCAATCAAGAGGCAGGGAGTGAGACAGCCTGCCTGCTGAATTCCCAGTCCCCAAATGCTCCCTGGGTACCGTGAAAGCTGTCACTTGCATTCCCCAATTTCCAAGTGCTGAACAGAGCTGATCCATGCTGAGCACACCTCTGCCTTCCTCACCAGCTGTTTCATCTGCTGCTTGCAGCCTCATGCTCACTTTGTCCCACTGATTCGTGCTTCACGTGTGCACCAACTGAAAAGCCATCAGGGGCAGAGCTCCTTTACAGTGATTCCAGGTACTGCTGCCTGATTACTGCAGGGGCTCAGGGGAGGAGATGTGCATGCATATTTATACGCATGTCTGTGCATGCATGCACCTGACACGCACGTTCTTTCCCCAGCTGGTACCTTGCAAATTCAGTTTGGGAGAGCTTCTGCTCCCTGGTACCGCCAATAAATACTGATTATTAAATATAGACCCGGCAGGCTCAGTGCAGTTACACCATCCCCTGAAACCAGCTCATGCTCAGAGCTGCAGAGGGGTCACACACACCCTCTGTGTTAACACTCGCTTATTTTGGCTGTAACTTCAGTAAACCATACCCTTGCTTACAGCTCACCTGCACATCTACTGTGCACAGTCATTTTCCAGAGGAGAACCGTTCTTCAGGATCAACCGTTTCAATGAACCACAACTTACAAATTGTTTTTTGTTTAAAATAAATCACAGAAGGGCTCCCTGCAAGGGCCGTGTCGCCGCGGTTACTCACGGGCTGTTACTCACTCGCTGTTTCAACTCCACCAGGGCCCTGGTACTGGTGTCACTAAATGATCTCCATGAATGTGCAAGGAAGCCTAGTTCTTCCGAGTTTTCCAGAGGGAAAAATCCCTGTCAAACTCCATTACAACCCAACAGCAGAGAAGATGCAGCAGGCAGCCTAGTAGCACAGGCTTGGACGTAGAAGGCTAAATGTTTCCAACCTAAATCCAGCTGTACGAGCCCCACATCCTGCTGCTTTTTGCAACCAGCAAGCCTGACAGCCCAGCTTGAAGCCAGCAACTATCCTGTAGTCCACAAACCGATGGCAAAGCTGAATCCTTGTTACACTGCTCTTCCTTGGGAATTTAGCATTCCTCTTTCAACACAGACAATGCCATTCTGAGGGACTGCAACACCTTAGTATCTCATCACAGTCTGGACAGGACACAGCCCTGCTAAACTGCAGGTCTTGTGCTCTGTATTTACCCCACTCAAAGAGGACAACAGCTGATAGATAATTGTGATTACTCCTGACTGTTAAATACTTCACTGAAGCCACAGTGTGCTTCACCATTTGGAAAGCAACATCTGAGAAGTGGATTTTTCACTCTGCAAAACTACTGGATGACATCAGTTGAAACGTAACACCCTGTCAGCCCAAGAGGAAAGATAATGGCGTCTTCCTGCCTTGGGCAGTTTCCATGCCCTACTTCTCAAGCACACCTTCCTTTGCACCTTCCACCTAGAAGCAGCAGATTGGCAGCTGGCACACCACTTACACTAGGGGAAAACCCCCCAGCTTCCTCCTCAAAAGCCTGAGCTCTGCCACGACTCCCACCCCGTGGCCTTCTTTCTATTCACCCCCGGTGAGCAGACTCCCAATCCCTGGTTTCCATCATGCCTTCCCTGTCCTACGCCTGTCTGCTCCACTCTGCGAGCTGACAGATCACTGAAGGCTACGAGAGCACAATTCTTGTACATATCAATATCCTGCCTGTTCCAGAGGATAAGCAGGCTGACCATGTGTGAGCCTCAGCTGAGAAGCAAGGTCAGCAGAGAGTCACTGGGTGTGGGAAGTCCGGCCACATCGGCCGTGTGTGTTTGTTGCTGCTTTAAAAATTCCTGTACTTGCTTCAAGGAACACCTGGGTTGATAAAACTTCTATTACATTTTTTTTAGTAACAGTGATAGTTGAGGACAGTCAGGTGAGTTGGGTTGGATGTGAGGCCAGAACCCAGCCTTCAATGACAATAACAAAAGCAACAGCCTGTGATTAATGGATGTAGTTCTGATTCAGTGAACTGGCTGCTGTAAGCCAGAGCAGTTGAATTGGGCCTCATTTGCTAATAGCTGGCATCCATTAATTACCCTCACTGCAGAGGAGTATGTGTAAGGGCTGCTCAAATGCAGGAACTGCACTGCTCCATCTCCTGCTGCCACAGGCTTCCCCACAAGGGCTCTTCCTGAGCAAGCCTCCTCCATGCTACGGCCAAGGAAGAACTTTAGATCTCCTTTCATGTGCTGGATGGACAAGGGATAGGTGTGAGATGGTTTGGAAGGAGCTGGGCTACTGCCTGGTCCTTGTGAGACTTGCTCCAAGGCACTTGCTATGGGCAGATCCTGGGAGGAAAATGCTCATTCCTCGTTAGCAATTACTGCCAACTGCCATCAGTGTAACGTGGGTTCTGGCTGCATGCTTGTATGGATGTACAGAGCTGCCTTCTTAGCTCTGGAAAAGGTCTTTCCACATTCCAAAGGGTTTACAGCCTCACTGGACATTGCAGGAAAAGGGGAGGCGAAGGAAGCTCCGTGCAGATGCGGCACTGATGTGCTCAAGTTTGTGCAGCAACAGAACCAGAAACTGTAACTACAACTCCTGCATCTCTTGTTTGCCCTTTAACCGCCAGGCTGTTCTTTGTCTGTCCCTGTGCTATGAGTGACAGGCATGTAGCAGGAAGGGCCATCTGCACAGGCCAGGAAAATGCAGTGTATCCAGCTCCAGAATCTCAAAACTCCGTCTTTATACAGAAGTTCTGTGATAGAAAAAGGTTCTGTGAATGTCAGCATTTCCATATTATCACCATCTGTACATAGATTGCCATGGCAGTGAGAATTTAAAAGATTAAAAAAAAAAAAAGAAATTTAAAGATAAAAACTGGTTTAAAGTTGACAGTCTTGAGGAGTTTCAGTGCCTTGCATCCCTCATCAGTTTTCATGCATCTAATGTTCTCTTTTAAATACACTTGACAAACTCAGCTGCTAGGAAGTGCTGTACCCAAGGATGCACTGCTGCCTGTCCCCACAGCCTCACAGCCCAGGGAAGGGCTGTCTCCTGCACCCTGTGTTGCAGCACTGTGTGCAAACCACCCACGCACATCACAGCCACCCAGCCAGGGCAGCTCCAGCAGAGCCCGCAATTCCAGGTGTCAGAGGGTGTCACTGCACTCTGCTGGCAGGGTGGGGTCACCCTGCACAGGTAAAACACCCCAGGTAAGCACAGAGGTGCTCTCTAGCACAGGGCATTCTGCCTTCAGTGAAGAGGGGATAAACATGGGATCACGAAAAACGAGATAGTGCCTCAAAATCTTGCCTATGATGTACCCAGCGTTGTCATTTTGTGGATTCAACCACAAGTAGCTTTTTCAGCATTTCCTTAGTCAGCTCCCCAAAGACAAAAGGCCAGCAATACAGCCAAGCAAGCAACATGATCATAGTAGTTATGGCAATAGCCACCTTCTAAAAACCATCCTACACTCCTTCATGATAAGATAAAGAACCAGAAATTTGAAGCAGTGACTGCCTGACTTTGTCCTTTGTCCAAGGAAAACACTGACTCCTGCTATTTGGAAACACAAGTTGAGCAGACCTGCTGGAAGTCGAACTCTTAAGACAGAAACCATCCTGCAAACTCAAGTCTGGCTCTCCTGGCACAGGCCAGTTTCTTCATTTCACTTCCACAGATAAACACGTCGCTAGGGAGCAGACACGATGCAAGCACAGGGCAGCCAGCACGTGTCCCCCGAAACGCCTCTGCTGCTGCTGAACAACTGCAGGGCCCAGCTGGGATGGGGAGGAAGTCTGTCAGGCCATTCCTCTGAGCCTGGGCAGGACACTGGCTGTCTCCACCTGAAGCTGCTGTAGGGTCTGTGCAGGCTTCACTCGTGTTTTCAGTGCAGCTGAGGCCAAACGAGCATCTGTGCAAACCGCACGTGCAAATCTGCACACATGCACCCAGCAACGCCTCGGGGAGCTCTGCTGGCTCAAAAACGGCAGGAGCCAAAGAAAACAAATCCAAACCCCCTTCCACAGCTCAGGACTATCTCCTGTTCCCAGGATTACTCCTACAGACCAGGGAACAGGGGAGAACTGTGCTGTACTTGTTGCTGGACGAGCAAAGCTCTCCTGCTTCACAGGAGGCCTCACGTTTGCCAGCAGCACTGGCAGGTTTTGTTCTAAGATATTTTGGGACTTGTTCATACCTGAGACAAACTGTTTCTTACACGCTTTCCTCTGTGTTTTTAGGTGACCTAGAACATTTGAGAGGTGTTTAATTTCAGAAGATACCTGGATGTATTTTGAGATTTTGTCTGTGCCTGTGAAAGAGTCCATTTTTTGAATTCCCCCTTGATTTCAGGGAATGAAATGAATGCCTCCTTGCCTGCCCACTGTGAACCTTTGGCCTTTTGATGAGAAGCCAAGAGCCAAACGGCTCCATTTCTCCAGCCAGCACAAGAGAGAGACTCAAAGTGGTAGAATGAATAGCAAGTATCATACTCCTAATGATCAGAAATGATGTGGTACAGGTAAGGAGAAATTGTAAAACAACAACGTAGGCAGTGGAATAAAACAGGGAAAAATTGCTCATCATTTGCACTCCATCTGCCTTGAAAGGCAACAGTGTTTTATTTCCTTTGGTAGAGGAAGGTTTGCATAAAACATAAGCAAGGTTGTACAAACCCTTGGGGTTTAATTTGATTCTAGTTTATCTTTTGATCAGCACATCAAACAATTGTGCAGCATTTTCTCCTCCTGCCTCCCCTCCCAACTCCTAAAAGCTGCCTGAAATATCTGTGTACTGTCTCTCACCAGGGCCGCACAGAGCCTTCAAGGTAATGCCATTATATTTAAAGTGAAGTCTTTGCCAAAATACCCAACACAGGGGCAGCCCTAATCTCTGCAAAGGGCTTTTAACAGTAGGTTAACCACGCCTTTCAGTTTTTTGAGCCTCTCTTGAGGGAAGAGGTTATTAGGGGAGGAGAAGGCAAAATTATTACCCACCCCAGCAATTGCAAGAGGCCAGCTTCTGCCATCTGCAGCACCAGGGACCCGTCCCAGCCAGACAGCAACCCAGGTGTCAACAGCTGTGACCTGTCCCCACTGCCTGCAGACCAAACCACCACGAGTGAAATCTCATTCTGCTCACACCTTGGACTGCAGCCAGCATTATTTCAGTGGCCACTTCAAAGCAGCAAAGTCTTTGACCTCTCAGCAGAAATGCCAGCTGTGCCATTTGGGATAGGAAGTCCAGAAGGAAACCACTCAGTGCCACTGAGGACTGAAGCCCCTCTGGGGTGAGTGGCCAGCTCAATGGTGTGACCACAGCACGTGGCTCGTGACACACATGCCTGGACACAGCTCATGGCTTCCAATAAAATAATGATGCAATAGGAAAAGAGGATTTCATATTCTTAGCCAATCTAGGAGCAGCACAGAACAGAAAACAAGCTTTCCAGAAGATTCATAGGGGACAAAAAGCCAGGAAATGTGAGCGAGGGACCAAGGACTGTAGGAGATGTATCAGGTCAGTCCTTGCTGTTGCTGGGAGCTAACAACAATCCAGAGCATGCAGTTTCACATCCCTTTGTGGTTGCTGTTGCTAAATCATACCTGGCTTAAATCACCTCCGTGACTTCTTGGCAGGGTGGTGTTTGCTGTTCAGCCTCACAGAGCCACAACCTCCACATGCACACCCCTTTGGACACACTTCACCTTCACCAAGGGTTTCTTAAAAAATGCAACTGATCTTTAAACTTCATGCGACTCTGTGCCCTGTAAGAGGCTTCATGTTTCCAGCCCCATGACCCAAAGCCCTCTCTGACTTAAGGAGTGTCAGTGGACCCAATGAGTAGGGTGAGCCCCAGGACTCCTGACCTCCGTGTGGGGCAGCAGCCCCAAGCCCTGGCTGGCTCCCACTCTCTCTGCCCTCACTTATGTGTAACAAAAGGAGTCCTCCTCCTGTTCTGAGTGCTTTTGACAAAGTGCTCAGCCCTCAGAGCCCCTTGCTGCAGCCCCCAGGAGCAGAACGTGCTCAGGGCAGTGTCTGGGGTGGGTGCCACAGCACACTCAGCCCTGGGGACCTGGGCTGCAGGCAGGTGCTGCTCTCCTGGGCACTGCTGGTGACACCAGCGAGTCCCTCAGCTGAGGTGACGAGCTGTCCCAGCCCTGCAGGAGCATTCCTCGTGTCCTGGGTTTGCCAGGTTCTGAGGGCACCTCGTACAGACCTTCCCGTGCCCGTCACGCAGAACATCAGAGCAGTGCAGCAAGCAGAAGGCCCCACAATGCATCAAACAGTTTGCTATGCTTTTCATTATATTCTGACACTGTAACACTCTGATTTAGCTTTCCTGGGCTGGACACTGGCTTATTTTAGACATGCTTTGTTTCCTGTTTTCATTCTCTTCACACTTCTCATAATCTGGTATAAAACTCTGGGTTTGCTTTCAGCAGCTTCTGTAGCTTGATTTAAAGGCTAACAAAGAGCTCGGTGCATATTTTACATTTGAGGATAATGGGGAAAAAATCCTGCATTTTTATGGCCAGAAGGGGGCCACTGGATCATTTAATGTGACCACCTGTAAAGTACCATTTCCCCTGCTGAGCCCAGTAACTGCCTTCGACTCAATTAGAGCTTGAAGCATTGACAGTTCTGGTGTTCCATATAAAGACCAAGCACAACATAAAACAACTTCAGAATAGTAAAAAAAGTTCTGAGAGCCTCCTGGGTGCTCCTCACACATCACGAGGAACTTAAAAATCCCTTAACAGTCCCTGTAATATTTTTTTATGCCCCAGTCACACTTTCTCTGAATAAAAGCAGACATTCTTCATTGACCCAAATAAGCTGCAGTACTCATAAAAAACTGATCTTCCTTGTGGGGTTTGCTGCTCCTGATATTTAAGGGATTTTCTTGGGAAAGTAATTTTTAAAACCTTTCTAGGCTTGGCTACATAACCATTCACATCCTCCCGAGTTCTTAAACACAAGCTCAGCAACTCCACAAGGATGGCAAATTAAACTGAGGAGTTATGAAGACAGAGGCAGGACTCTTATCACTGCACTTAAATTCTGATGGTAATCCCTCTGCAAAGGCCACCTCCAGCTCCCTTCTATCAGCTCTCTTATCCCTGGTCAAGAAAGAAAAGAAAAAACTCACAAATCAGCTCAACAAAATAAGCGTGCTGCTGCATGTACCAAGCCACATTACATTTCTCTCCTCGCTTATGGAACTTAAGCTGGCTCAGAATTCCTTTTCACTTAGGAACCTGAGCCATGCACTGTCCTACTGTTATTCCAGAATCAAAACCTCTGATTCAGATGCCTCAATCCTCCTCCTTGCCCCGACAAGGGGGCACTACAGTCCCGAAAGTTCATTTTCAACACTTCTGCTCTGGGGTTGCTGTCAGGGGCATGGTCTGAAGGCCAACGTGGGGCCAAGAATTGCTACAATTTGTCCAACTTTAGAGTGCCACCAAACCACCTGAAGAAGCCAACAGGTAAGTAAGAGCAGACGAGGAACGAGAGCAGAAGAAGATGACAGAGGAACCAGAAAGCCAAAGTAGAGGGAAAGGCAGAAGGATGGGACTGAAGCACACCCACAATATTTCCCAGTTCGTGCCCTGTGTGCAGAGTATTGCCTGGCTCTGCAGAGGCTCTGGAAGGGGTCAGCTGTCCAGCTGAGGGGCAGTGGGGGGCACATCACCCACCCTTCAACTGCCTGCAAACCCAGCTCAGAACGGCACCACGACTGCACCCAGCACCGCTGCAGCAGCACGATTTTTCCAGTGTGTATTAGAGTAAATTCACTCCCTGTCCCCTCATTCTGGCAAGGAGCTCCTGCTATGTTAAGAAACCTTTTTGGAGGCTTCCTACCTAAAGAACTGCCCGTGAGTGAACAAAGAGCAGTCACACACGTGTGAGTTACAAAGTGCAAATGTTTTCTTTGCGCGCGATTGTGACACAACTTGGCTCCAGAAGAGTAACAAAGCCCTTCCTCTCTCCACTAAACGACAGAAAAATAAAAAAAAGTGAGAGAAAAAAAGGAAAACCCACAGGAGTTTTCTCTCACTCTCCTGGCTTGCACAAACATGTCAGGACACATATGGATCCCGTAACTTGTAATGCTTTGTCCCATGCACTTTAGACCTGTGGAAACAACAACGTTTTTCTGCAGCAGAGGAAGTCCAGTGCAGAGAAACCTCTCTCACAAACTCCTGGATCTGTGCACCAGAGGGCTGGGACTGAGCTACACTCCATTTACCTGTGCAAGCTGGGTACCTGCAGTAGCATGAGGCTGCCTCGCTGAATTAAGAAGAAGGAGGTTACTCTTGACCTTCCTGCAGTTCCCCCTGGACCTGCTGAGATCACCTCTGAAGAGCAAATGAAGAGTCCATCCTGCATGGAGAATGCTCTCCATGGCATGCATCACTGCCCCAAATGTCAGGTATTTTAAAGGCCTTATTGAGGTACCCAAGATTTAAGCCAGCCACGTACGCACTGTTCAACAAAGCCCTTTTTCTTGTTTAGAGCCACCAGGATGCACAAAATCATTTTCCTCCTAAAAACTGTGTTACCACAGGAAGCTGATACCATAAACTCCCCTACCCGGACTAAAACATCACAACATTCTCTGCTTGAGACCATACCATAAAGCAGCAGTCACCCCTGACCCCACAACCATTTGGAAGAGTTAAACTCTGTTATAAATCCTCATTTATATGCCAAGTGAGTACAGTCGTGGAGCAAAGGATCAGATCTAGCACTCACAAGTAAAAGCCCATAAAAGAGGGGGAAATATGTCATTAACATTTACTCCACAAACAGGCAGATGGGGAAAACCCCACATTTCTCATTTCTACAATACGGCTTGCAAAACTGGAGAATGATATCAGAGCTCACACATCATTCTGGAAATCAAAATCTCTGTTTAGATGCATGATGCTAATTCAGCTCTGCCTTGCTGAGGTAAATTAAAGGTCATATATAGATTTGAAATCTTGTTTAAGCTTCTTATTGCTTTAATAACAAGCAGTGAATTACTTGAGGGTTTTCTTAACAGTGAACCTGTTCTGAACATCTTTCAGCCAAAGATATTTTTTCCACTATCTTGTTACACCAGTTCCTAACTGAGAGGTAAATTCCCATGACATGCAAAATTAAAGCAGATTTGGCAGAGAAGATTCCCAATGCCCCCCTTGGTAACCGGTCAGAGTTAATGAAATGCAGGAAATGAATTTATTGGGGAAAACTTTTAAGACCATAAACAACCACCCTTTTTTATTTGCTTACAGTTACTGGAAAAGAGACTGTGCATTGTTCATCCCAGCAGTCAGAAACAGCTCCCTTTGCACTGCAGATAAACACTGTATTTTGACTGAAAACCCAGTATTTTGACTGAAATCTTAATTAAATTGTTTAATTAAGCAATAAGAACTGCAAGCATGCATCACTCACGCACCCACCCATAGGTGCAATGTTTGTCACGAGGACAAGCACGTCCCCAGCCTAGGACACAAGAGATTCACATAAAACAGAAGTGGCTCCTGGCACATCTGCTCTCCCTCGCCCCGTCTCCACAAAGGGAACAAGAAGGGAGAGCTGAGCTCGGCCCAGCCCAGGCACCAGCCCCTCTCACACGCAGGGAGACGTGGAGAAGCTGATGATCCATCGTGCAGTCCCACAGGAACGCGGGCCAGCCCTGCAGAGAAAGGGTTCCACAAGGAAACTCTTCTGCTCGCTGCAGGTGAAGTGGGACGTGACTCACGTGCAGCCCCCGTGTGACAAACTCCACTTCCACCAAACTGCAAAAATGGTCTGGGGCAAAGCTCTGAGCAGCTGTTTGAGATAGAAGGTGTTGTACAGGATGTCTGTGTGATCCACACGGCAACAACAGCATCCTGTGCTGATGGCTTCCCAAAGGTGGGCCAAAAGCACAGAGAGCGTTTGAAGAGCCAGGTTGATTTTCCTCTTGATTGGTTTCCCTGCCATGCAGGAGGTACCCTGAGATTCCAGTGATTGGACACGGACACAACTCTACACCTTATAACCTCAAAGGGTCAAGGGACACCTAACGCTTTGCTCTGCTCGTGTCAATGGATTGTGGTGACTTTTGGCAGGGGAAATGGTGGGCATGATCTGACTCACAGCGATATCAACAGGAGTTTTGTCTGTTGAATCCTGAGTCCGTGATCACGGACACACACACTTCTGCCTAGGAGGATGTTCTGCAGTATCAGAAAAATGAAACCTATAAAAACAACAAAGCAACAAATCCAGAAAGTTATGAGAGATATAAATACTCGTCAAGATGAGCACTGGACACGAGCATGGATCCAGTACTGCTTGGGAAGCAACAGCTCATCCACGAGGCCAAATCCCCACCCTCAGCAGCCTCCAGCAGCTCCAAAAAACGGCTCTAGGAAGGCTGCAGGGGGCTCATGGCCCTGCACCACTGCCCAGCACCAGCCCAAAACACGAGCTGGGGCTACTGGCAGCGCTCCCTCCTGCCATACACAAGCTGCTGTGCAACTACCAACCTCTCCCTTCCAAGGTGTGGGCATGACTTGACACCTACCAGAGATCTCTGAGAAGATATGAATGTCTGTTTGTTTGGGTTTTTAAATTTATTTGGTCAGCCAGCTCTACCTTTTAATTATGTCTGTCCTTGATTGCACTGACAAATGGCTGGATGCTCAGACGTATTTATTGTTCAATAATAAAATAAACCCTGCTTGATACCAACAAAATACAAACAGGGTTTATTAGAGTCAGGAGGAATTGTCCATTGTATTAATTAGTTTCATTTCTCATTTAAAGCTGGGTTTAATAGTGGATAAAATTAAGTAAATTTTCTCAATTATATGAAGTGCATATGGCGAGCTGAATTGTGTATTGTACAATTACACATAGCTTTGGGATTCAGAGAATAGCTCTGTACCACAAAACTCTCAGTAGTGAGGAGCCTGGGGCTCATATTAGTGAAATTACTTACATAACTCGCTCTTTTATTAATGTGAAAACAGACTATGATTAAAAGCTGGAAGCTGGAGAAAGGAACTATCTGGACCAGTTCACCAGACTAATGCTATTTATTAAATTCCAAAAAATACTCTAGGACATACACGTAGAAGAAGGAGGTATTTTAGGACATTTAGATGCACCACGTCTCCCCAGCAGCTGGCTGGGCTGCACCACCCAGCCTGCACTTGGCATGCTCTGTACACACTGTGTGTCCATCTGAGTCCAGATAACAGTTGGTTTTATTGCTATATCCTCAGAAAATTAAGGGAAGAGAAAACAAGCGCGACCATTAAAAGGCTGGACGAGGGCTGCTGATTCAAGTGTGCAGCTAAACTGTGCACAAAGGGCCCACACTGCATAACCCAGAGATGCACAGGGCTGAGCTCTGTCCTGAGCAGCCCAAACACCTTCCCAGAGCCTCTGCACTGACACCTGCACACAGCCAGGCACCTCGGCTTCACCTGGAACACGTGTGAGGGCAGGTGTCTGTCCCAAGGAATGACACACTGCCTGTCTACGTACAGATTAACTGAATGACTTTCTTCTGGAGGATGCATGTGCTTCATAGACTTGTTTTCTGCCCAGTCCTGTCTGTGGCAGCTGGAATTTTCCAGCTAACAGCTCACCGTAGCAAAAATGAGAATACACGTTCCTGGGAACCTCAGCTCCCTTCCTCCTTAGTCTGCAACTAATTTCCTTTAGCTCGTTCTGAAAGGTCTGCTTGTTTTTTTCTCAGGCTTTCCCCATGGAATGGAATGAGAATTTAACAGGGCTTTTGCAACAGATGTTTGGGGAAATCTGGTATTTAGTCTTCGACAACTGCTTTGTAAAACTGTTCCTTACTTTCGCATAAGCCACTTTATAAACCCAAATAAATAAAACTGTTCCAAAGTAGCCCTTGCAGACTGTTAGCACTACTGCTGCTGCACTACGGGCTGCAACTTGAGCTTGCAGAAAGCCAACTACTGAGCTTTCCATCGTGGTGCAAAGCAGCATCATACAATTAGATAAAAATTATATCCGCTGTGATCTTCCTAGGAGGGCACTGAAGACCGTCTGTTGACAGAGAAAGGTGGCAGCAGATCAACATCCCTTCGTTTTGCAGAGAAAGAAAATCTCATGCTAGAAGCAAGCTACCACCTCCCACCAGGACATCTGCTCACTCAGCACCTCACCGAGCACCCCACCTGCAAAACTCCACAGAACTTATGAGGAAACCTGTCTGTCTGGGAAGCACTCGAGTTCCTTCAGACTGGTCCCAGCACCGCTCATCTGAATGAGATGATTTACTTGGACAGCATGAATTAAACATTGAAGCCATTCATATGGCTGAACACGTCTCAGGGGACTTCACTCAAGGGCCACAGGAAGGGCTGTTCCCACGGCAGTTTTGGACCAATGGAAAGCCCTCTGAGTCTCAGGAGATTTTGGAAATCCAGGCACTGAAACGGGGTTCCAGCACGAGCATGTGTCACTGCACACATGGAAAGAGCAAACAGAAGATTTCCAGTAGTTAACACAAAGTTAATTCCCCAAGGGCGGTCCTCTGCAGGGTCCTCAGAGCTCCAGAAATGAACAGTGAAGGGTTTTGTGAGCAAAAGTCTAAAATCAGAGTCATACCAAGGCACATACAGATTTCTGGAAGCTGCTGAGCTGCCCATCTGAAATTGAGAAAAATATCTCAATTTGGGTTGAACAAGCCATATTTGGGTTCTTCTGTTTGAAGATTTCTACATACTCATTATGTCAAGGCTGCTGCAAGCTCTTCCAGTGCAGGGTTAGGAAAGGCTTCAAGTCATATAGAAACTGGATTTTGAACTTTTGACTTTTCCCATGTCCCAGACTCAAGCCCTGGCCTCACTGTGTTAATGCCAGCAGCTATGGTGACAATTTTACTCACTACTCTGCGAAAACAATACTGGAGATACCAGAAAACTGTGCTTGAAAAAACAAGATCCTCAAGACTTCATGTAAAGCTGAAGTATGCTTTAACTGTTTTACAATCATATCAGCACTGTGAGAAGGGAATTCTGATAGGATATTTTGAATAATACAAATATCCATCAGTCCTTTTGCAGAGTGTTCATTGGGCTTGGCATTACATCAGTCTGTGTCACTCCCACCTTCAGTGCTTCCAGCCCCACACAAACCAGCACTCCTTCAGCCCGGAAGGTGGCCTGACAAAACCAGGAACAGGAAAGAAAACCAGGCAATGATGTGCCTGTGGTGGAGTTACCTGGCAGGAAGAAGGGGAACGTATTGCTCATTAAAACCAGGTTCCACATCCAACTTTGGACTTTCTGAACCTTCACATTAAAAATGAATGATTTTGTGAGCCCTAAGGATGAGCAATGCTTCAGGCATGAACTTAACATTCATTTATCTCACTGACAAACAGGCAGCTCCCCATCCACAGGAGTTCTCCCACCCCCTGTACGGCAAGGTACGTTACCCACCCAGCGTAACTAACCTTACAGCAAGCTTCTGAGCAAGCCCCTGGTGAAGGCTTCACCTCCTGGAGGCTGCCAGGAGGGAATCAAAGCAGCCAGGGAGGCACTCAAAGCATCATTAGCCAGCACGTGTGCAGTGCTCTGCCCCTGTCAGCTCCCAGTAGCCAGAAAAGGTGGAGAGACAGCAGCTTTATTGTCTTATCTTCTGTTGTGCTTTTCAATTAACACCTTTAAATGCCAGCTCTTCTTACCTTACACAAACTCAGACTGTAACATCACACCTCTGACCACTGAGAGCATGTTCTTCCTCTCTTTAACAAGAACACTGATATTTCAAGAGGTTTTTCCCTAGCATGGCAGATATATCTATTTTTCACTTACAAGCAACTTAAATCCCATTTGGGAGAACAAGGAAATTCATTAAAACATATTCTGATCTTGCTTAATGTTTTAATCAAGTCTCCTACCACTCATTTTGTCTTTTACTAGCACATAGGCAGGTTTAACAAATTGTTAAGAATCACTGTAGAAAAGAAAGCCGTAACCCAAAACTTAAGAGGTTCCAGGGAACAGGGACGTCGCCCCTGAAGCCACGGTGCCACAGCACAAGGCAGAGGCGATGGTTTTCTAACCACTTCCAAGCTCTGTCCAAAGCTAACAGCTATTCCCAAACCGACAACTGCTCCACGCGACGTCTCCTGCGGCAGGAGAGCACAGGGAATCTGCACAAAACCCAAGATAAAGGCAGCAACACAAACAGTGGCTGACTGTTTTCACTGCTGGAAAAAGGAGAACAAACAGCTCACTTAGTCTCACACTGCTGTCAGAGACGGAAGGACCTCTAATCTGCTGGGGAGCCAGCCAGAGGCGTGCTGGGCTCCAGGACCAAGGCTTTGTGGAAAACCGCAAATGCCGTTTCCACACGAAACACAGAGCGACGAAAACACACAGAGCTACAAGGAAGAAAACTGCCCCTTCTCCCAACACCAACCTCCAGCTGCGCCCGCTGCTCTGCAGCTACCGAGCTTTCTCCAAGAAATGCGTGCTGTGTTTGCCCAAGACTGTTTCTGCCCATGTCCACCTGAGCCACTGCTCCCCTCCACACCACGGCACAGCAGTGACCGCACACGACATCTGCTCCTTTGGCCTTCAACCACTACAGCACAATCTGCTGCAAGCCTGAGGCCTGCACGCAGAGAGGACAACGAAGGAGGACGTACACAACATCCCCTGCCCACCAGGGAGGCAATGTTCTGCCCTGGAATTAAGATGCAGCACCAAGGTGTGCTGAGGAGAAATACGGCCAAAGGAGTGATGTGGTTTCCTGCCCCACAGGCTCCTGCAGGACACGGTGTCTCTCGGAGCCCCACTCCAGACGTGGGGCACGTCCTGCTGGCTCCTGCAGGCTGGGGTATGGCAGCTCCAGGTCGGAGGTACAAGTGCGAGCAGGAAGGACCCTAAGAAGTGGAGAGGCTCCTCACAGCTTGGCAAGGAGCCCACTGCTTCCTCCAGAAAACCACCACGAGCCTTCCAGCTGGGTTCATTTCACAGCAAAGGGCTCTGTTACAAAGCTGTGTGGGAGAAAGAAGGAATAAATGCCCCCAAGGCTGCTGTGAAGAGCACACTTCAGAGCAGCTGCTCTCTCTGTTATCTAATCTTAATTTTAATCGAGATTTCTTCCCCTTGTGTTGCCCGGGGTACTCAGATCCCTCTGCACGTGCTCCTCCTGGGACAGGCAGCCACAACCTGCCCGCACACGCTGCTGGCCCTGCACCCCTCGCTGGGGCTGCTCCCGAGGCAGGAGGAGAGCAGGCATCACGCTCACACTGCGCACGCTGCCCTGCGAGACATTCCCTTTAATGCCACCCCTTCAGCTGCTAAATGTCTCCAAATTGCCAACTCCCTCGGGGATTCTAAATATTAAATGAAAAAAGGTTATTACAACACGCCCGGCAACAGAAATTGGGGTGAGGCTGGCAGTCACGGATAGCCTGGGCCAGAGTTAATTAATACATGCTCACACCGATTTTTTTTCCTGTTTTGATAAAGGGCAATTTATAGTTGGCATGACTGTCAAAATGCCCCCATGACCCTCAGTCTAATTATAAAATATAATGTGGAAGCGCAAATGCAAGATCCTAGGAAAGAAACCCCGGTCTTCTGCAGCTTTCACTTTTTCCCATTCCAGCTTTCTTTTTCCCAGGGTGTAACTGTGGCTCCGAGTGCACGATAAGCCCAGAACGTTAATGTGTGTTTATTTAGAGACATCTCTAATGTGTTTGTGTTGTGTGTTTCTAGAGCTACAGACCAAAACAGGCAAGGTAACAGCTACCCAACACAGAGCAAATTCCCAGAGGGGAAGACAAGAAGGGTTAGTTGCTGAATGCATCTTAGTCAGGAGAGAAGCTGGAGCTGTTTTAATTGTTCATCAATCAATTAACGGCACTCTCAAATGTCTAATTAAGCAGACAACTGGAATTAAGCAAAGGGCATCTCTGAAATGCCAGCCCTCTTAACGAAAGCACTTCTTATGTTCAAGTGAGTACTTGATTAAGGTGTGCTTGTGCGCAGAGACGTGCAGGAAAATCCCCAACCGAGCGATTAGCATGTCTCCCTGGTGAGGCTCTGAAAAATCAGTCCTTTGCTGCTGCAACTTAACCTTCACATCCAGGCGAGCGCCTGAGCTGGGTGGCAAAGCACAGAACAAATCAGCCCCGTTTAGCTGCGGCACGGGTGCTGAGCTGCCCTCTGCGGGCGTGCTGGGCTGGGCCAGCAGAGAGGGACAGTGTTACGGGACATGCCCACGGACACGGACACCTCCAGGATGGCAGTGGCAGCACAGCAGGCCAGAGGTTTGATGTGAGCACCCCTGCACCAGGCTCGGAAAGCAGCAGCAGCTCCTGAGGGTTTGCTGTTCTTGCAAGGACAAAGCCAAGGCAGGCAGCGAGCTCTGCGAACAGGGCAGAACCTCCCAAGTCCCCATCCATCCATCCATCCATTGAATCACCCAGCACAAGTTTGGGGGATGTACATCCCACGGCAGCTGGAAACCACTGCTGGCACGTCCAAGAGGGGCAATCAGAGCGTTCTGCCAGTGGAACAGGGGTGGCACTGAAATCCTGTGATCACTGGGCACGGGTGGCTGCCCAGCTGCCCGGGATTCACTGCAAACACAAGGCAATGTGAAGATGCTGCCACCATCGATTCCCCGCACACCAGGGACACCACGGGCCCTCAGCGAAACCACGCAATAAAAGCAAGCAGCAGCAGGAGATTCAGCATGTAGCAGAGAAGATTCCGAACCGATCCTGTCTTTCTTTAGTGCTCACAGGAATCGAGAAGCTTCCACCAAAGCTCCACAGCTGGTTGTTCACACTGCATCACACAGCACATGCCGTGGGTCTGTGCTGCAGCTGTTTCATTTCATTTCCACAGATGTGTCCAAAATACAACAAAAAATCAAAATTAAAAAACGACAGAGACAAGAAAAGAATTTCCTGGAAAAAAGAACTCTCCTGGAAATCTTCTGCCAAGGGGTGAGGCTGTTCCTGTACAGTAAATTTACCCAAAAAGCAGCCTGGTCAAAAAAAAAAACAAACCAAACTTGTCTTTTGAGAAGACGACAAAAACAAGAGTTCAGTTGGCCTCGTCTGGCACATTTACTCACAGAAGGAACTCCTGAGCCTCTCTCCATCAGGACAGAAGGTCCCTAAAAATAACCCAGTGAAAGCTGATAGAGCTATCCTAAAAATCTCTCTTGTGGGTTTAGTCCTGGAGTGTGATACTTTGATACCACCTTTGGCCTTAAGCCGAACTTACTAGTACATACCAGTCTAGGGAGATCAGTTTTCTTTCATCTCTATCTTTTTTTTCCACTCTGGCAGATATTCTGTCTCCTCGTCTGCTTCTCCGGTTGCCCCAACATCACAAATTACCATCAAAACTTTGTTTACTTGCTTTCCAAACGTGTAAGGTGATAAAACAACAACTGCTTATTCTGCAGCAAGGGAGCTGTGATATTAGGATTTATATTTCTGAGCAGATTCTGTCTCTTAAAAACAAACCCAAACAAACCAAACCATAAAAAAGAAATAAAAAAAAAAATCCCAGAAGCCAACTCCCTTGACCAGGTGCTCTTGCAATGGGTATTTAAGTGAAGAACAAATATTGCAAGCTTGCAACAGTAAAAACTGTTTTAACACAACAGCAAAAACTATTTTAACACAACAGCTTTCTCACATATATAATCAAGGTAGAAAAGCCCAAAGTGTGACACATTTTTTGGTTTTTTTAAATGTTTTCTGCAAATTCCAGTAATTATTTATGCTGCTGCTTCTGGAAATAAATACTCTCAACAAATTGAAATAAGAAACGGAAAAAACCCAGTCATGATAGCAGCTCCAGCACTGCCTTGGAGCTCAGCTTCAGCAAACTTACATTGGCATGTTGCAATATTGATAAGGTTTTTTAATATATTTTTTTTTAAATTCTACATTTCAAACTCTTGATATAAAGAAGCCTAGATGGTACAAAATCGTACCTGAATAAGAAGAAATCAAGGAAACTCTCCCACAAAGGAAATTACTATCAAAATTGATGCCTCCTGCCATGTTGAAATTCCAATAAGCATTTATCTCAGCAAATCCTCGGCAGCCTCTGACATTTCTATTATTGGGGCTGACTGGGTTCATCCTACCCTTATGAGAATAAATAGTGGAAGATCCTGAGGAATGGGAACTGCTGCAGTAACAGGCACACCACTCACCACTGTGAAGCAGTGACAGAGTTGGATTTCCCCAGGTGTGATGCCCAAGGGAAGTGGGAGGAGAGCACAGAGCCAGCAGCTGGATGTCCCCTGGTGTCCAGCAAGGTTGTGGTGGTGGCTCCTCACGTCCTGAGCCAGGCAGTGCAGCGGGGATGGGCTTCAGGTCTCTGGGGACCATGGAGGGTACGTGGCCCTGCCAGGGGTTCTGCCCACTGCCCAGCCCATCTCCAGGTGAGCCACTAGGAAAGGAGGCATCAGCTGGGCCAGGAACGGCCCCAATGAACCTGCAGTGGATCATACCGAGCCACTATGTGGTCCAGAGCCACCTCTGCCTGGCACTGCTTGGGATGGCTCCAGGCTGCAGGGGAGGCCGGCTGAAAGCGGACAAGAACACAGTGGGGCTGCAAGGAAAGGCAAAAACCAGGAGCGCAAAATAAAGCAAGGCAGGGTGGGCGTCCCAAGGGAAAGAAGGCCTCTAAGTGAAGTTCGTGGTAGACAAACTGCTCTAGAAAATTAGTTGAGGGACGTGCACTTCTCTGGGGGATGCCCTTGCCATGACAAGGAGACAGTTCAGTGCCATGCTGAGCCCAGTGTGGCCACGAGGGGAAATTCCCCGTGGCCAAAGGAGCCCCCTGCCCTGACAGGTGTGAGGGAGCTCTCCCTGTGCCACGCTGAGCCCAGTGTGGCCACGAGGGGAAATTCCCTGTGGCCAAAGGAACCCCTTGCCCTGACAGGTGTGAGGGAGCTCTCCCTGTGCCACGCTGAGCCCAGTGTGGCAACGAGGGGAAATTCCCTGTGGCCAAAGGAGCCCCCTGCCCTGACAGGTGTGAGGGAGCTCTCCCTCGCTCCCCCCATCTGGCAGCTCCAGCTCTGGCACGGGCTGGTGTCCTGCCACTGCCAGCAGCCACCATGCAACACTCTGCCTGTCCCTGCCTGAGCAGCACCAGTGCCAAACCCTGCATGTCCCTCTTGCCTGAGAAGCAAGTCCCTTGGTTAAATGGGATTTCTGTGACTCCCTCCTTGCAGATGTACAATCTTAATGCCTTTGAGAAATCAAGAGAAACTCTCTTGCAGTCTTCCATTACACATTTGCTCTTTCAGAAACAGATATCCTAATTCTCTTCACCTTCCTTTTTTTTTGTTGTTGTGAGCTTTTGTTGTTGGTTTTTTTTTTTTAATTGAAACTCTTTCAGTTCCTAAAATTAATGGTCAGTTTGTCCTTATAGCCCACAGCACTACTGCCAGCAAACCCAGAGAAAGAGGGCTTGAGGCTTGCACACGTGTTCAGATTTAGAAAGCCAAAAGAAAAGAAACAAGCAGTATTGTAGATTCTTGGCTCTCTGGAAATTATTTTCCGAAATAACGGCGAAGGTAGAGCCTCTCCAAGTAAGTGGCTCTGCATTACTGCAGTACCATATACCCTCACCCACTGACAGCTTATCCATTCTCACCCCACTGATACAGGCAGTCCCAGAAACCCCATGGAAGAGCAGACTGGGAACACAGAGATCAGATGCTATGGGTTATGCACGGAAGAGACAAGAACAACTCTCAGGGAGCCTGGTAACCAGCAGAAGTAACAATGAAATACCTCTCTTCTGCTTATGCCTGATGGGGTGACCACATTTCTTTTCCAGAGGTACCCCAGAGGACAGAGCACTGCCTGACACTGAGGCAGCAGTTTTTCCCTCTTGCTGCTGCTGCTCCACAGGGAGCAGCCTGGACAAAAGCCTTGCTCCTGCCTGACCACGCTGCTGCTGCAATGCCCAGTGTGGCTGAGCAGGGAGAGCACAGCCTGCTGCCCTTGGTGCAGAGAACAGCCCGACAGCACTCAGGGAAGCAGAAGCCCGTTCTGATAACGCACGGGCGTTCTGATAAGCCCATGTGCTGTGAGATAAAATGCCAGCAGCTCTGATAAGCTCACTCTGGAGGGGCAGCGTGTACCTGTGTCAGCCACGCGCCTGCACCAACCCTGTGCCCAAACAGCCCCTGCACCAACCCTGCACCCAAACAGCCCCCAGGAGATGGGCAGGTGTCACAACAAGGGCGAGTGATCAGCAGAACAGGGCTTCTGCAAACCTGAGCACCTCTTAGCCAAGAGGAAGAGCCCTGCCCCAGAGCCCACAGCTGGCTACAAGGAGGCAAAAGCCTCTGGTGTAGCATCAACACACTCAAAGCTTCTCTCAGACCTTTCGCTCCCAAGCTTTCCCGACCAGACTTGAATTCATCCTAAAAACACAGGAGGACTTTTTCCTCCCTTTTGGTGGCTCTCCTCCCACGTGACAGAATTATGCATCGCATTAGGTTTTTCACGCAGATATTAGTAAGAAGATGAAGCACATTCGAGTCCCGTGGCAGGAAGGAGGGTGCAGTCAGCGTCACAGCACCAGTGCTGGAGGGGACCAGGCTTGGGGGGTCTCACCAGTGTGTGCAAACACCTGAGGGGAGGGTGCCAAGAAGATGGAACCAGGATCTTTCCAGTGCACCCACGGACAAGAGGCAATGGGCACAAATCCAAACACAGGAGGTGCTGTCTAAACACTCGAGATGCTCCTGCTTGAGAAGTGTGGTTGGACAAGACACCTCCAGAGACTCCTTCCAACCTCAGCCATTCTAGGATTCTGTGACATTATTAATACATGTCACAGGCTGAGGAGCAGCCTGGCAGAGATGGGCTTCAGCTGAGCACTGATGGCCCAGCTACAACAGGAAAAGCAGGAAAATCACTCTGCAGACTAAAGTTAACTTTGGTCTCAGGGAAGACAACTACCACTTCATTTTCTCTGAACCGTAAACCCAAACACTTTTTTTCATTATTCTGACTAATAGAAAGGGAGAAAAGTTAAATGGGTTAATTTTAAGGTATTTGTACACTTCCTAAACTAAGGGTACACTCAGGAAACACCCCCAGTAAGCTCAGAGAGCTGCTCTCTCTGGGAAGCCACATTCAGTGGCAGAACACGAGCTCCAGCTGCACTGGGCAAACATCCAGCACTGGGGATCAGCATCCAGGAGTGATGAGCAGAGCTGTCACCAGGGAGAGCACCTTAATCTGCTGTCTCTCCACTTTGCTTCTAGTTTTGTAAGCCAGGTACAAAACTTTTACTCTGCTGGAGTGCTTTTTGACAATGTTTATTTTTAATTTCTTCTGGCAGTCGGAGTAAACTTTGGATAATCTGGCAGGTGCTGTGCTCTGTTCCTCAAAAGGCAGCAGTTCTGCCTGTAGAAGGATGTAGATTTCTTCTCTAGCTACTCCTGCTCTGAGAGCAGGGATGATTCATTTTTCCCACCAAGATACAGCACTAAGGAATTTCTCTCTGAAGACTTATATAGCACACCTTTAACCTTCAGTGTCGAGGACACATGTTCAGACATCTCCTCTGCAACACTTTGTCAAAAACTAGTATTTTTCTCCTATCACAGAAGCCTGACAAAAGTGAAAATATATTCTTGTAACCCTCTGGCTTAACTTTCACATATCCCCTAACATCCAAAACCTCCAGGCTCCCCATATCTGTTTGAAGATGGTTGCAGAACTCAACAAGTCTGTACCCTTCTATTTTCCCATTCATTTTTTTCCCTTCACTGATACCACAAAGCAATCTCTAATTCTTAATCACATCCGTGTCAGGTTCCCAATCTTAAGAGAAGCACTTGGCACTTTAATCTTCAAGCAGATTACACGTTTCCTGTTAGGACTTGAAATCTAACTCTGTGCATGTGTGTGGGTGCCTGCACGCTTCTTGAGATTTGCTTAAAAAAAAATAATAAAAGGGAAGGATGAACAAAGGGTTGAGACTTTTCTATCGGGGGTCTGGAATTAGTTTTGCTGACGATGAAAAGATGAAGTGGAAAGGGCTGGGCTGCCTTTCCTCCACTCTCTGTGTGGCATCATGGATGCTCTGTACTAAATCCCACTGCACTAAAAGACTGTCCCTGTGTCCCCAAGTCCTCATTGCTGGGTGTCTGGGAGCACCAAGCCCCAGCTCCTGAGGAGAAGCCACAGCACTGTAATTACACAGAGCAGGACCATTTGCTGTATGCACGTCTGGAAAATAAGGCTGGCTACCCAACATGGAGAAGCTGACCGTAGAAGAATTTACAAAAGGAGAGAAAGGCCAAACAACTCGTTTTTGACTGCGAAACACTCCACCACTGAGAGACTGATAAAATGAGTTTGAGTTCAGTGTCCTGGAATGAGCTGGCACTCAGGAGCTGTTCTGGGGTCCAGCCCAAGGGGGAGCACAAAACATGATCTCCCCTCTCCCCTCCCCGGGGTGGGCACAGGAAGGGCCCCCAGATGGGAGCCTGGCTCAGGTTACTCAGGACTGGCACGAGCCCTGCTTGAGAGAACTGCAGTAGAGATGAATGATATTAGGCGTACAATAAAGTTTTTGAATAGTGGAATTTGACATGTTAGTCACTGCTTTTAAAAATATCTTCCCTTTAAATCTGCACTGGCAGCATGTTAGCAGCAATGTTACTGATACCTAGGACACAAAAAAACCATAGCCAGTGTCAATTCAGAACTCTCTGCAATCCTCTGCTTCAACCTTGATCCAAAGGATCTGCTTCTGATGCCCAGAAACTCCTGAGTTTCCAGGTTCTTCCGTTCCCAGGCTTCCCCTGTGAGGCTCCCAGTAACACCTCCAGCTGGGCACTGGTGTGATGTGGGAGGCTGTCTGCGAGGAACTGGAGTGGGGTCAATAAATCAGAGCACATACTGGGCACAGATGAATAGCAAAGCTTGTGGTCACCAGCAGCCTGCTTCTGATTCAAACCAGAGACTGCAGTGCTGGAACACAAGCAGCACTTCCATATTCAAGTGTTGCAATGCACAGCTTCTCTCATGTCAGACCAGAATGGCGTAGATTTTAGTGAGGGAAGAGAGTCCCTTACACTGATATTTTGAGCATACATATATATATATTTATTTAAAGACCCATTGAAAATAGCAGGATAAATGTCTACCTCTCTTTTGAAGCATTTTGCCAGGATCTAAGCACAGTTCCTGGAGTTTCAGCTGTGTTGTGGGCTTGCTGCTCCCCAGCATGACAGCAGGATTGTGCTGATGGCTGAAGAATATTCCCTCTCCAAGGGATGGAGCAAAGAGCTGTCATGGCAGGAAGGCTTTGACTAAAGCCGTGCCTGCCAGTGAGTCTGACGACAAAAACATGGTGGTACCCAAAATCCAGCAGTTACAGGACATAGCACTCCCTCACACACTCATTTTCAGAACCATAATAATCCAAGAGAGCTCTTAGCAGTTTGCTTTGCTCTATATAAATAGGGGCAGAGGCCAGCAGAGCGGGTTGCAGTTAATCACACAGCACAACACGGAATAGCTGTCAGTGAACTGCCCCTGTACTATTTGTTCGAGGCAGAAATAGAGCAAGAGTGGTAGAATGTATCTTCACTAGCTCACCCTCGCTCCGAGTGGCATCTGGTGCCACAATGCCACCTAAGCAGAGCAGCCTCTTGTCAGGTTTCTGCTGCCACGTCACAGCTCACCGAACCAGCGCCGAAAGAGTGATCAGTAAAATGCAGGCAAGACCCCACGAGCTGCCTTCTTACAGCACATCCCACATGGAAACTGGGCTGGCTCACAGGAGAGGCAAGAATAGCTGAGAAGGAACAGCAGGTCTTATAAGGAAGTAAAGTACGATGGAAAGCAGCAGAAGTAAACTTAGACTGAGCATCGGGGCAACGTGGTGCTGAGATGTTACAAACACAACAGTGTCCCCAAAGCAGTGTTAACAGACAGCTGGTTAGAGCTGGAATGGAGAGGAGCTAAAAAGATAGCTCTGTCTTGCTCCAAATCAACGTGGCCTGCAGGTCTCAGGACGCTGCTCCTGCCTCTGAAGCCTGTGGGATATGGATTCACCTCGTCCATCTGCTCCCTGACCCCTCCACAAAGTCAGTCCCTGTGAAGGGTGGTTAGTGCAGGGGGAGGTGGCTCTTCCTCCACTTCACATCTCCTCACCTGGAGACAACCCCAGTTCTCCGTGTCGTTCCACAAACACAGGAGAGACAAGTGCCAGTCAACAGTTTGGAGCTGCTTTTCCTACACACACACACAGACAGACGCTCTGTACTTGGCACAAACAGCCAAATCTGATCCAAACCACTGGCTGAGCAAACAGCTCACACCCAGCAGAGGCTCATAAACCTGAGACTAGGGCACTTCAGCCCGAAATGGGACATGCAGCTCGAGAGGGCAGTTTGAAATGTGGACTTTTACCACCAACACACTGGGAAGCCAGGAAGCAAATATCCAATATTCACTGGAGATCTGCTGTCCCGAGTGATTACAGAGCCAGTCAGGCAGAGGTGATGAGCGAGCTGGGTGCAGTCATTATACCTCTCAGCCTGGGAGAGATTTATTCTGGCCCATCAGAAAAACGAGACAGGACTGTGTGACCTGACTTGCAATAAGCTTCAAAAAAAGCAAGTCAAGACCAGGACGGGAAATGAATTTGGCAGAGTCCCGGACAAACCCAACACACGATATTGGCCCTCAGCTTCTCGCTCACACAGTGCAAAATAACCCATGGAAAAGTAACAGCAGTGACCTTTAAGGACTAGAAACCCAGCTGAACTGGGGAAATTCTCAAAATGCATAATCTTAAATGATAAGGAATGTTATTGCCTCTGATCCCTAGCTTCACACCCACAGAAATAAAAACAAACCTTCGTTCCAAAAATTTTTACACAATAGTCTTATTTTACACAATAGTCCTATTTGTTTTCAAGCATTTATTTCCTAAAATAAGCCTATGTCAAACTGGAAAGCGGAGGACTGGGCAATGCATCTGGAGATGTCTGAGAGTTTTGTACACAAATCCATTCCCAATGTATTGGTCCACAAGCTCTAGACTTATGCAGCCCATACACCTTCTACCTTGGGAAAAAACCAAACCACTTATAAGGAGTGTGTGTCTAGGACCTTTACGTGCTGCCACTTCACAAATATTAAGAAAGCAATTTTTCAAAGACCTGGATACCATTTTACGACCAGCTTCCCTCAGCTGACAGAGCTGGTGTTAGTCAAAGCCTGAATTCTTTCTTTACTTTTGGTTTTGCTGGGTTTGAGCGACAGAGACTGACCTTTGGAGAGAAGCGAGCTCGTGCAGCCTGCACCCGTGCATGCACTTGCCCACCTGCTGCATGCCCACAGCCTGGAGAGAGCTGACTTTTGGACCTGGTGTTTCAGATCTCATGTGAGATGCTCTTGTCCGCACCTGAGCCTTCTGAGCCCCTCTCCTCACGCTCAACCACCAGGCTGTGGGCAGGTGCATTTCCTCTGCTCATGACTCAGTCGTATCTGGTGCCTGGTGCTCAGCATTGTCCCTGAACGTTCCCATTCCTAGAGCAGGTCCTTGATCCCGCAGTGGAGAAATCCCAGCCATCCTGCGTTAATGCAGGGGTCTAAGCACCAAGCAGGTTTCACTACTGTCAAAAGATACAGGAAACAACAACCTGCTCGTCTGCCTCATTAGATATGGTACTTGTACAGCACCACTCCTAGGGTACAACACGTGGAGTAGGGGCTGTGCCCACCTCTCTGCTTTTCTTTCTGTAGTTCTACTCTTACACTTTCCTGCTCACACCTTTTTCTCCTTTTCTACTTCTGTCTTTTACCCACCTTTCCATCCATTTTAGTCCTGCTCTCCTCTTCTTCTCCTCACACCTTTCCTGTTCTCTCCAGCACTCCCCTAAGACACAGACTCCCATTCAGGTCTTGGTCTTTGCCTGTTTTGCCCATGGACTATTATTCTTTCCTGTTTTTATCAAGTCTCCCAAGCTACTGCAGTTGTTTACAGGAAAGGCTTTAAAGTGACTAATTGTTGTCAGAAAAACCCAGCCACAGGTCGGGTCCACAGTGCCACGTGCTGTACTGAGATGGAGCACCCAGCTCATTCCTCCACAAGGACTTTAACACTTGAGCCTAGCCCTTCTCTGCCTCTGCACAATTCCTCCTCTTTGCAGGGTGCTCTCAAAAGAAGCCACACAACGACACTCGTGTTTAGGCAAGGGACTGAGGTTTTCTACCACAGCTGGGTGGAGAACGAGGTGGGTGCCTTCAAGTGAAGCAGATTTTGTGACTGAAGGCCGGCCAGAAACGTGTGGATATTGAGGTCTGCCCTCTCTTTCAGCCTTTAATGCCAAGCACGTTCCATAGGTGTAACAGTCTGGTATTTCCATAGGTACCCAATGGTACTGGACTTAGAGGAAGGAGCAGCATAATTACTGCTGCCTCCTGAGAAAGCAGGTGTTTGCTCTCCACATTTATTTTAATTCCTTCGACTCTGCTGCAGTTCATAAGAGACTAAAAATTTATTACCAGAGCAGTATGAGAGTTTCGCTGTTTCTGCTTTATCGCAGAGAGGAGGGACATTGCAAACTAGATGGAAAAAATAAATTAAAAAAAAAAAAGGAAACAAATAAATCAAGCAAACCCTAAAAACGAACACTGTGGGAAAGCTTAGCAAGCACAGTGACTAGAAGATTTATAGAAGTGTGTAAGAGCACACTGACCAAAACTATTGCCATAGACCCACCAGAGACATTCTGAGAACAATTGATGCCTCCTTGAAGCAAACCAGGTATTAAAAAGAACCTTATGCCCTTGTATTTCTTATTATTTTTCAATAACCATATAACACTTCTGTGGTAAAATAGTAACATGAACTCATGCTGACCTTTGATATTTGAACTCGGAGCAGAAGAGAATAGGAAATGCCGAGCCCAGAGGAGTGAATGGGGTTATTCATAACCGAGTGCTGTGGGGAGGCTCACCAGTGATGGCAGCTCCTGAAAATCTGCGTTCAATGTCCTGCTCCTCCTCACTGCTGCTTACTGGAAAACCAGCACTGTCACCTTCTCCAGCACAGACATCTGCAGTGCCTAGAGAGCGTGCTGTGCCTGTGTTCCCCCAAAGGCCAGGCTGCAGGCTTGCACCAGGGAGCCACAGGTCCCCCGTGCAGCACGGACCTCAGCCTGGACACAGCACAACGCTGCCTTTGGCTGGAGCGTGTGTGTGCCAGTACCATCACTGGTTAGCTCATTCAAAGGGCACTTGTCACGGCAGCCAAAAAAAACCCCATTAACTTCAAAGTTAAAGCCCATGAGGTAATTTCGATCCTGCATTCCACCCTCATTTTATTAAGAAAAAAAAAAAAAAATCGCAGTGACATTCGATATGTCTGCTAACCTTAGGCTCCCGGCCACCAAGTAATTCTTCCTCCTGCAGGTACCTCATCTGAACATGCAGGAGAAACTCTTCAAAGGATTCTTTGGACGGCAACATGTCTCACTGAAACTGAAGGTAAGCAGATCTCAACAGAAGTCAGTCAAACTCAGTTTCACATCTGATCACACTCATATGTCCCAACAAGAGCCTTTGCTGCAAATGCATTTGAAGTTTTAGGTGTGCTGCCAACTTTCTAGGTGCTTGACTCAAAGAGGTAGCCAGGGGAGATGCCCCAAGAGAAACTTAACTGTAGAGGAAAATTAAAAAATATCTTCTGCATAGAGACCACAGAATGTGAACTGCCAAAACATGCTCAGAAGTTTCCTTCATAACCTTGTAAAACACCGGAGAAAGTCACAAGTGAGACAATTTCTCCTTTTAAGAGGAAAATTTATTCCATTGTAATTCAAAATGCAAGCCCCGTTAAATTTATAGACTTCACATTTTATTCAGTTGTAAAATTCTTGCCCTTATTTGCCAGATCTTGTCAGAGAGCTCAGCCTGAGCCTGCAGCCGTGCTGGCACTGCACTGCTGCAGGCAGACGGACACTGCAGAAGACCTGCACCCCAACTTGCTCCACCACACAAGAAAACAACAAAGAAATCCTATCTTTCAGCTTCCCCTTTGACAATTTACCCCAGAGAAAGAGGGGTTTTTTTTCAATAAAGAATTTCTCACTCACTCCCACTCTTTGTGGTGCTGGCAGAGGGGATGGGGAACGTGCAGTGTGGGCTTAGAAAGGTTGGTGGTCCCCTCTGGTTCGCTGTCAGAGGAAAGCCAGGGCAGACTGCAGCTCTGCAGCTGACTCAAGCTCATTTCAAACAGAAATTGGATTACTTGTGGGCAAAGCTTCCCTAGGGATCACAGTTTGCAAGATGGACTGCTCTGGACATTTAGTTGAGTTACCTCCAGCTCCATTCCTTTCCCCAGAGCCCGTGGGAGTTCAGCACTCCAGTTCAGAGTCTAGAGATGTCTGCAAAGTTTCCAGAACACTCCCATTAAAGGCCCATCTTCCTGAGCTGCTGAGCAACATCAGGTGCCTCTAATGACAGCGCCAGAGCCAGGGCTGCTCAGACCCTCCACGTTTGTCTACCAGCATTATCACTCACTGCAGTAAAACTGAGAGAGCATTAAATCAAAAAGAAAGGGAAGATGAAAAAATAGGCTCATTAAAAGGAAGGCGAGATGATCACCAAAACTGTTCTTACAAGCCTAGAAAGTAGAGTTTCTGTTGCTTTATTAAGTTCAAAGAACAATGCTCAATGAAATCTATTCATCCTCATAGCAAGTGCACCAATTTCAGGTAGGTAAACACTATTCTTTCAGTCATGCTGCCACTCAAGCACCCTTATCAAAGCCATTCATTTAAGATTGTCATGCTGAAGAAGCCACGACACTCTGTCCTTCTCTAGGCTAATGCTGCTGTGTCTTTATGCCCAACTTCCTAAGACACGTCTTTCTTTTATTTTATTAAATGCTGGAATCATTTTGCTGCTTGTTGAAGGTGACACATGTTTAGGGTGGACAAATAAAGTTCATGCACCTCATTTGTGATCTGAGCAGCTCTTTGCAGATAATTCAGTTTTCCAGTCAATCTAATTATAGTCTGAAGTTACAGCAGCAAAGACTTTCAAGTACAAAGCAAAGCAAACCGTGTAGGAGCTGAAAGCCGTTCATTAATCCCGGCTGGTATTGGGAGGAGTGGCTCGTGCCCTCGGGCTATTCTCTCCACCTTAGCATTCAATCTTTATCTTACCTATTATATGAATCAGATGGTAAATATTTTACTTTCTCTAAACTACAGTAACCCTTATGGCGAACGCAGAGACAGTTTGTTTTGTGATATGAATTTCTTTCTTCCAATCGAAAACATTCCTGAGCAAGATCCCCAAACAGTATTAACTGACACAGTGGCAATGATTTATTGAGAGGATGGGAATAAGCAAAGAAAGCCTGTTCATGAGAAGAATTTATTCCTCTGTAATACCTTCAATAAAAACAATAATCTATTCATCCTTCTTTACTTTTCATCATCTCTTATTTGAAGAAACTACATCTGCCACATCAATTGCTGCTAGAATTTAATTTTTAAAACTTCAAGTCATTAAGATCACAGGTAATTTTAGCTCGGGCCTCACCACTTCAGGGCATGATTTCCTGCAAGGGTGGGGGGAAACCCCACCCCAGCCCCAAACCCTGCAGGCACGAATTCTGCCTTTTCCTTTTGATTTTTGCAGCGTGTCTTCCAAGGTTCAGCCGGCCCCTTGGGAGGGAAGGGGGAGCCTGCCTGGGCCAGTGAGGTCCCACGGGAGTGTCCCACTGCGGAACGAGGCCTGCCTGCCACACGCTCGCCCCGTCTCCCTGAACCAGCCCACAGCACCTGGAGGGTTTTCTGTTCAGCACTGCAGCCAAAGGCCATTCCAGAAAACGCCGTTTCTGGCCTAGTTATAATATGCAGCCATCTGCAATTCTGCACCCACAAAACAGCTTATAAATCACAGCAGGGCTGGCGGGGCATTCGCACCTCTGCCGAAGGACCGGAATGGTGGGGTTTTTCCTGAGGGCAGCCACAGGAGGCTTGGAAGCTCTCAAGACCTGTGCTGGGCTGTGGGGACGTGGCTCCTTTCATCGGGCTGCACTTGTCCATCCAAGGAAAGAGCACAGTGCCCCTTTTCTCCCCCTCCTCTCCCGTGGAGGAGGGAACCTTTTCCAGGCAGATCCGCACGATGAAGGCGCAGTGCCTTCTTTGGGAGAAGCACCAGGATGCACGGATTGACCCTCGCTCTCAGCAGGTGAGGCAGAAGCAGGCAGTGCCTCAGCTCTGCTCTGCTCCAGCAACCTCACCAGCAGCAGATCCGGGCCATGAGCAGGGCCAGGGGTATTCCAGCTCTCCTGCAGGGTTGGGTGGGGGTCAGTGAGGAGGTGGTGCCACCCACCATCACCACAACAACACGAGCATGCTGTACTCCAGACAAAGACTGTGGGAACCATCTGTGAGTGGTCAAAGCCAAACCAAAGCCTGTGGGACTGCAGCATGATGTTCTGAGCAAAGCTGTGACAGCACCATCTCATGTCACAAGTTTCTGTTCTCCAGCCATGCTGGAAGCCAGCACCCACCACGAGCTCACAGCTCTGGTGTGAGCTCTGAGCCGGACGTGTCAGCGGAGCCACGCTCCACGTCTGCTCTCATTTCCAAACACAGCCATCTCTGGGGGTAGCTGCCATTATCCAACAAGCCAGCGGTTTCCAGATTGCAAACAGAGCCACCAGGGACCACCACCCGTTATAGTTCCCAGCCGTGTGACAGCCTGCCTGGCACTCCCAGGGAACGGCAGCACACCAGTGCTGCTCCAGCCTGGCACCAGGCCCAGGGAGTCCCCGGTGCCCAGCCGGGCAAAGGTGCTGGCACAGACAGTGCTGAGCCACATTCCTGCTCCTCCGGGTCCTGGTGGCCACTGCTGCCTGCCCGGGCTGCACCTCTGCTCCCATCAGCCCTGCCCTGCACACAGGACCCTGCAGAGCGTGATCTCTGGGACAGACTGGCTGCTGGGAGCAGAGCTTGCCCTGGACTGCTGGTTCCAGAGGTGTCAGGAGGTGCCTGCAGGCCCTGTGGCAATAGGGAGGCACTGTCCTAGTGCTGGGACCAGCCAGGCTGCAGGGGAAGATGACAGGTGAGGCAGGTGACCAGCATGCAAATATTTATCCTGGCCTGCAGCCTGCTCACTCCCCTCATTTAGAGAGGTTGTCCTCCTTCCCAAAGTGCGACCTCTTCCACAGGAGAGCACGTGCACCTCAGCAAGCAGCAGTGGTTTAAAATCCACTGCCATTCCAGCAGCACCTTTGGGTGCCAGGTACCCAGTGTGGGAAGCAATCTGAAGCAATCTGAAGCAAAGCACTTGGAAAAGGCCACCACTGCATCTCTACTCAGCACCAACAATCTCCTCCTCTCCCAGCCTCCAGGCTCTCACACAGCCCCCCAGCACTGCACTGCCAACTGCTCCTGAGCTTCAGTGAGGACAGTGGCCTCCGCCACCCGAGCCACACGCACGCTGCCAGTCCTGCTCAGAGCCACAGGAACCCTGCAGCTGAAGATGGAAGCATTGCCTGCTCTTGACCCAAGCACTCATTTCAAAGGCGTTGTAACTGAGTGAAAAACATGAGAGGAGACAGAGAAACCCGATCTGGCATTTGTTACCCTGGGAGCAGAGCTCTGGCTAATGCTGTTCAAGGGAGTTTAAGGTCCTACGCTTATTTATCATCCTGTGCTCGCAGGGGAGATCCTTCCCTTTGTGTTGTACTCCACACGAGCCAGGCAGAGTTCACTTCTGGGAGCTGTGGGAGAGTAGGAAACCGACATCTGCTACCCAACAGGGAAGGGATTCCCCCACCTCCCAACCAAATTCAGAAAGTGGATGGATGCTGACACTGCCTTCGGCACTGAAGCTGCAATATGCTGTGTGGGCAGATCCCACTTCAGCAGCATTCACGGTAAGATCTCACAGAAATAAAAGGAAGTCTGAATGAATGAAGGGAGAATGTCACTTCTAGGCACACAATCTGAAGTCCAGCTCAATTTCTCTATGGACTTTTAAATGAAATTCTTGCTTACTTCATATGCCTTTTTTATTTAAGGCTGTGTCAGAGAGTTCTGAAAGATAGCTTTCATTAAATGTACTTAGTTCCTGAATCCTTTTTCCCCCCCAAATCTTCTCTCTTCTACAATCCATTATTCCCATCTAGCAGTCTCTCATTATTTGTTCCGCAGTGCACAATGCTGCTCTTTCTTCTGAAAATTATCCTCACTTGATTGCAGTGATCAAAACCGAAGGAATATAATGAGGATTTCTCTGATCAGCAAACAGAGACAATCAGCAAGAGATGCCACAGGGGAGTGTTTTTGCCAATTCTTCAAAACCACGTCCCTGAGAGGGGCAGGAGGCAAAAGGCACCTGAACTAAATCCTGAGCCCATCAGCTTGAAACCTTTTGCTTGGCTCTGTTAATTCCTCAGCTGTTTTTCTCAAATGAGTCCAGTGGAGACCACTAAGAGGTATCTTTACATAGTCAGGTATTTCAGAAACTCTGATCCCCCCAAAAAACTAAACCCAAACCTCAAAAAAATAAAGTCACCCCTTCAAGACCCTGAAAGCAACTAAAGCACCCAACCACAAGACTTAAAAAAATTACTGAAAAACAATCCTAACAACCAAAACATTGTATGGTTTATACGTAGCTTTTGTATGTGCCTTCCAGAGTTTAATGCTTTGGGTTGTATCTTTTATCTCTTCCTCTTTATAATGAAGAGGTTTTGTTTCCTATCGTGTGAGGCTGCGTGTTTTTAGTTGGAGTCAAACTTCTCACAAAGCCCCACTCTTGGCAACCAAATGCTCCCTATCATCAGGCTTGTGATGAAACCTCACGACTTATCAGCACTGGGATCTGTGTACAGCAGCAGGGTGCAAGAATTGCCCCTTCAGAGCTGGGCCACAGCAGGGCTGTGACAAAGCCATTGGTCACACAGATGAATAAATCTGGACTGCTCTGTGTGCCCTGCGCTCTGCCAGCCGCCAGGCACATGGATATTGCCCCTTTATGTAAAACCCAACAGCTTTCCATGACTGCTCTTTACTCTGACAAGAAGGGCCTCCTTAACAAGGCACCTGCAACAGGAATTTTGCCTAATAACAGTATTGTCATATTAGGGAACGGCACTTCATGGCCTCTCCAAAATAAAACGTGTTCCAATTAAATATGAGGCGAGATCTTTTTATATCACCTAAACCAGAAATCCAAACCAAAAGGATGAGAAAAAAGCAATCAACTAGTTGAAGTGCATGCTTTGGATCGCATCCTTTGAAAAAATAAAGCATATCCATGGTTAACAATGCTGAACTGAACCAACTTTAGTGTACACATGGCAAAGCCAAACACAACTCAAATAGGAGGTGTCTGGGTTTGAGCTGTTAAAAACCACTGACTGAAAAGAGAGCAATCCAGGACACACTGACTGAACGACTTGGTGTGAAATGCACGGCTAACAACACCGATGGGACCACGGCAAACTGGGACCAGTAGTCCCTGAGGAGGAGCTGAGGGCTCCTCCAATGTCTGGGACAGTTTTATGCCAGCGCTGGTGTCCCAGGCACGTAGATGATTAATTAGTCACTCTCCTCCCTGCTGCACTTCTATTCTCAGGGCACGTGTTTCTGAATGCATTTCTAGGTGGTGCAGAGAAGAATTTTTGCCTTAACTGTGGAGCCCCCCCAGTGCCTACACGGCTGAGCTGTGCCAGACCCCTGGAGAGACCAAAGGCAGAACTCCCTGTGGCTGGACATTCCCACAGGTAGTGTCTGCTTAGCTGATGTGCTGATGCATTCAAACAGACACCTCAGGACAGACACAGAAAGGTGCAAGTCAGAGCTCCAGGAAGGGGATGTCTACCTAACAGCTGCAAGTCATTTGAGATTTTCAAAACACAAATTAATCTGTGTAAAGACAGCAGGAGCTAAGTCTTAGCGATTTAATTACAAAACCTCCCCCTGCAGAGTTTTGTCTGTGCTTCATTTCTGTAAGGAGAGCGAAGAGCATTTCTCCAGCCCACGGCTCGTTTTCAGTTAAATTCCGTGTCGGTACATGAAGAGAAGCACTCCAGCAGGTGCAGATCTAGTGGCCATCCAGATCCCTCCACGTGCTTAAGCATCAGCTGTCATCTTCAGGGCCTTTACATGATAACCCCAATCTAGTTCACAAACCAGGAGGAAAATCACTGAAATTCAGCATCTTCCTAGAGCGCCCCGTGAGTAAGCACTAACCACAGACTGGAACTAAGCTGCCTCTAGAGAAACCTCAGTCTGTTTACACAGCTACAGAGCCGAGAGAAAACACTCCTGGCTTTGCACGTAACCAAGCCATAAACAGGCTCCCCTTCACTGCACTGCATCTGCCCCTCATCCTTAGTGTTGTCCTTCCCTGCTTGTACACACCAGTTTCCCAGCAAATTCCCGTCCTCCTCCAATGACTCCTGGCAAATCCCTGAGGAAGAGCCTTGCCTGAAGACCCCCACGCTTTCATGCCAGCACCCTGCGTGCCCGTGCTGCTCCCCCGGGCACGTCTCCATCGCCCAGCCCTCCTCCCTGCAGCTGGCAGGGAGCAGCCCAGTCTCAGGGGCTGACTGGGGCAAGCATCACCTATTTCCTCAGTAACAGGTGTAGGCATGACCCCAGGGTGCTCTGAGAGAAGACGTGGCAGTGACGTTGAGTCTGTGACAAGGATCACGCTCAGCTGGTGCAACAACAACCCCAGAGAGCCAACAACTCCACGATCTCCCCTAAATTAACAAGTTGCAACCTCCACATAGCCACAGCCAGCAAGAGGCGGAGCGACCCACACCCACTCACGGTCTCGCCCTCAACACAGATATCTGATTACAAGCTTGTTCAAACACAGAGTCGAGACCTGCACAGTTCCCTGTAATCTTCTGTTTCAAGCTGAGTATCAATGAGGCAGCAAATTGTATCAGGAAGAGATTATTTGCCTCTGATATCATCTATTCTGACACCGTAACGCAAGCAGTTGAAACACAACTTCAAACTCTGCAATCTCTAAGACAGAAGGCTGAGGGAAAACATCGTTCACTGGGCTGGGCAGGGTTTATGCCTGTTTCTGTTTGCAGAAGCTCCAAGAGCTGAACTTTGGAAGCTGTTGGACTGTTTTAAGGAAACAACATAAGCATACAGGTGAACTGAGACAGAGGACCACAACACCGCTCCTTGTCCCCAGCATTTTCAAGCTGCAGCCCGTGCTACAGCACTATTTACAAAATGAGGAAAGTACAACTCTACTGGATTTGATGAATAGAATCGGCATCCCAGGAGTCCTTCAAAGGTAAAAACTCACAGCTGGTTTCATCTCAATGAACTGTAACGAGCCCTCAGAACAATGTGAGTTTTACATATCATGAATGCCGCATAATGAAAGCATCTCAGCAAATTGGCTGTGGGGTGGTGCAAAGTTTGGGAACTGAATTTGAGAGTCAAGCACTCACTGTTTGTTCTTGAAGTCAAGGAGCTGTGGACATTCGGCATCCCTTGGGATTAACTGTTAGGAATAGCAATTCTCCAAATGCACAGCAAAGACTGACATTATTGAGGCACCTGGTCAAATTTTACTGGCTTAAATGGCCACATGTGTAGCTCATTAAAAACAAGAAATTAAAAAAAAAAGCTTAACCAGCAGAACATATCCAAACCAGTATCATCCTGAAGGATCAGAGAAGACATTAGATGAGCCATATGCTAAGTCATATTGCTTAACACGTGTTTGGAAGGTACTCAGAAACCACAGTGACAGCAATATCGAAACCTGAGCAGATCAAGAGACAGCTGAACGTCTCCAGGGAGCACTACAGCCTGTGCCCAACATCAAAATAAATAAATAACATCTCAACTGACTACACCTATCAGAAATTGAATAGAGGATCAATCCTGCTTTCAGACAACAGAACTAGGAAATCCCTTAATTCTGCATCCCACGCCTTAGGCAGTGACTGATTTATATAAAACACTGATTTTCTCGCACACTTTGCCCTCATAAATGCCCGGGTTTGACCTCTTGATCCCTTGTGCTACTTCAGGATTTGTGAAAGCCGTAACGGATGGTTACAGTCAGGGCAGTGGCTGTCACAGGGGATCTCGGCGCTAATGTCAGCTGCCAGGGCTTCACTCTGTCCATTTTCGATCCTCAGAAAGCAGGAGTTACGCTGGCAGCTCCTGTTCGAGCCCCTCCAGGCAGCAGCAAGAAGCCCAGAAGCAGCTGGGCCCAAGTGAGCCAGCCAAAGAGCAGCGGCTGCTCCGGTTCCACGTCCGACGAGACTCCCGATTCAATTCGCACAAGAATTTGCAAAAGAAAACCAACCGGACTTGCCAATTTGGCTTCATGAGAGCCTTGAACCAAACCTCGCTCCCTGGGACCTTGCTTGCTGGGACTTGCAGCTCTTTGATGTGCACAAAGACACAAGATGGAAGGTAATGACTGCTCTGCGATGAAATCTGCACGAGGTGTGATGTCAGCCCGTTTCTGGCTGCACAAGTCCAAGAGGAGGAACCCCAGAGGCAGGGAGATGGAGGGATGACACCACTGGGCTGCAGAAAAACCTTAAAATACTTCACCAAACACATCACAGAAGCCTGTACCAAAGCCAAGGAGAAGCACATAAATAAAACCCATTGCACAGGTCACAAGGGTTTAATTACTTAATGACTGATTAGATACCCATGCAAAACAACACAAAATACCATAATTTTTAAGGCATCTCAGGCCACATCACTGTGCAGAAAGCACAGTCAAATGTGGCGGCCAGATGGCAAATCAAAGTCTCAGCCTGATGAACAGCCCTGAGGTCAAACTGTCCAACAGAACTGACAGTGTCCAACAGAGACAGAGGGAGAAAACAGCGAACAAAATCATCAGGACATATCTGCTTTGTCAAAGAAGACATGAAAAACACTTTAAAGAATTCTGATTGCTTAAAAGAGGAAAAATATATCATGTAAAAATCGTAACACTGGCCCTAAGTGAAACATAACTGAATGCAGGAATACACCGCAGGGAGAGGTATCATTAGCAGAATGATGGAAAATGACGAACTTCACGGTCACAGGTCTTCCTTAAAGTCTAAAACTGAAGCCATAAATTAAGCTAAGTACAAATTAAGAATGCTACTTACTCTGATCTAGTTTAAGAGAAAAGTGCTTGTGGAACTGGAGAAGGAGGGGCAAGACCCACAATTAGTGCCCGTGTATCTGGGATGAAGGAGGGAACTGGGGAGTGTGTGAGGAAAACCCAATTGTGACTTAAAAGCCATCATCTTTACTGCAATTAAAAATCACGAGACTTAGTGGAGCTATAAGTTTTCATTTACAGATTTGTTTGATTGCTCTCCCATGAGGTTTATTACTGAAAGGAGTAAGATGATGGGGATGTTTGGTGACAAATGTTCTCCCATTAGGAAATGGGTATTTCCACGCTCTGCAAGTGACTTCAGAGCTCTTCAGCTGTTTGCTCAAATCCACACCAATCTCCCAAAAGCATCTTGTGCAAAAACAAAAATACACTGCAGTACAGGACCTGTATGAATTCAGTGACTTTAGTGGTTCTGCTGAACTCAGGAAGTTTTGACAGCGATTTACCAATTGCTTCAGAAATGTTGAATTTGTCCATTTGCCATGATCTGCTCACACTCAAGCCTCTGGTGGGTCTGCAGAAAAATTGCTTACTGTAGTAACACTGAGGGTGAGGAGGTGAGGAGCAGGTGAGGAGCTCCTGCTTTCTATCCAAGGGAAGGGCTAGGACCTAGCTTGTCTCAATTTTAACAGGAGTTATTAGCTCCGCAGCCAGCCGAGCCCTGCTCATGGCCTTTGGCTGGCACACTCAGGAAGAGCACAAAGACTGCAAAGACCATAAAGCTGAGGGAAGAGATACCATGAAACTCTTAAAGTCCAAAATATGTGTCTCTGTATCCTGACAGAACAATGCAAACAGAAACACTGCTCCAGACAAGTGAGACAGAGAGAGGTCTGGCTCAATGGGTGAGGGCCAGACTCAAAGGCTGCTGCTTCCACAGAGCCATTTCCCCGCCTTCTGCAGGCACTAATGTAGATCCTAAAGGTCATTTGCAGAGGACACACAGATTTGTCTTCCAGAGGGAGTAAATGAGAATAGCAAAGTGGAGGCAGAGGTTAAAGAAAGCATTTGTTAACAGCACTCCTTACAAACGGGAATTTCGCCTGTCCTGACACGCCGCCTGTGAGCTGGAATACAGCTTGCTGGCTGGGTGGGAGCTGCCAGGGCACTGGGAGCTTGTTCATCAGGCTTCTTGGGAAGCACATAAATAAAACCCACTGAGCCCCACGAAGATGGATCCAAGGCCAGGGCAGGTGCCTGAAGGGCCTTCTGCCCTCTGCAGCACATCCCGACCCTGCTGCCCTGCTCATCAGCAGTCACAGCCCTTACCAGGGGAAAGAGCAAGGCAGCAGCTACTGCTCCCTGAGATGAAAACACCCGCCAACACCTCCCAAACTACTCCATGAAAAACACTGGACTATTTCTACTTCACAGCAGTGACTGACTGCAGGTTAGTTCCCACACATTATATGGGGGAAAAGGTTGTTCCACTCTCCAGCATCAGATTCTCCGTATTAATTTGCGCTGTAGAGATGCACAGAAATGCTTTGCTGCACTGGGCATTTTCCGTCTCCATCGTAGGAGTCACTCTTTGGAGGCAGAAGCTGTTTTCAGGGCATTCCCCAAGAACAGGGAGATAAAATGAGCAATCCCCATGGCTGCTGTGCAGTTGGAGGCACAGGCATTCACTGCCCTGGCAGCTCCTGAAGGAGCAGCTGTTTTGTCACAGCACTGTGACAAGGCCACGCAGTCCCTTACGGCAGGGTGCTCGCGTGGCTGCAGAGCTGCCAGCACCCAAACCAGCACCTCCACACAGCTCCATGCAGGGACAGGAACAAATGCCACGTTCCTGGTGCTGCCTACACAACCAGGAGCTCGGCGTTGCACCCATCAGCAGCTGTGTGGCTCAGAGGATGTGTCCAAGGTCGCAAAATCGACAAAAAAATCGCTAAGTTTCAAAATCCTACCTCTGGAAGTGTTAGATGGAAAAAAAGTATCAGGAGGGGGTGTGGGGAAAGGCAGGACTGCCCCTTGCAGCAGCTTCCTGCAGCTAAATTAGGTTAAGCAGAACATGGGATGGGACTGCCAAGCACCCTGAGATGTGGCGAGGCTGCAGGAAGCATGCGCTGTCAAGGAAAGGACAGCAGGAGCAACAGCCAGCAAGAAAAATGGAGAGTGATAAGAGAAGCTAACAGCAGCTCCAGCAACTGCCTGAGGACACACTGGGAAATTTAATGTATTCAAATAACACTTTAAAATAATGGTCTGGTTAATTGATGCTAAATTACAGCTGAATGCCTGCAGAAGTGCTTATGACATCTGCACTAATACCAATTCAGTTCATCAGGATTAATATTATTCTAATACATGCCAAAGGAATTAATAAGTATTGGTATTTTAAAGCTTTTAAAGCTATGTCTTGAGATAGTTTAGCTTTCTTGTCCCCCTTCTCCTTCCTCTCAGTCCTCATGAAAGCCTGCTTGCAAAACTTATTAAAAATAGAGGTGTTTTCACAAACCTCATCCACCCGAATGATGTTGTTGTTCTTATGCTACTTGTTATACCTGAAGATTGAAGTAACACTTCACTTCCTGCAACCACCAGAAAAAGGGATGGGCCTGGCACAAAAATAGCATCCCGTTAAGAAAACATTCCCAGAAAGGAAAAGGAGGCATGCACGATCACACCTCTCCACCGCCCATAAACAACAACAAAACCTGAAACATCGCCTGTTGGCCAAGCCGTGATTACAGCAGTAAAACAAACGCCAAAGTTTCACTCTTCTGGTCACGTACAGTGAGGGTTCCACACCTCCTTCCCACTCTGCTCCAGGGCACCTGGGGAACAGAGGTGGCTGGGGAAGGACAGCAGCTCTGCCAGTCCTCCCCTTCTCATGGTGAAGGCCCCACGTGCCCTCCCAAAGCTCACGGGCAGCAAAAGCAACTGCAGAGCAGCTTGGATGGCTCAGCCAAAGGAATTGTGCGCTGTCACTCTCCACCAAAGCACCTTCCAGTGAGGCCAGTATTTCAGCTCTGCTGGCCACATGCTGGGCTGCAGGTGTCAACTCACAGGCTCTCTGCTGTTATCAGTCTCAAGTGTTGTTTTCCAAGCAGTGACACCCGAGGAGTTGTATCGAAAATCTCATTAAAATTTAATAGGATTTGGCGCCCTTAGCTTTCTGCTTCACAAGTGAAGTCTCCAGCTCAGCTAGTCAATGTTTTTATTTTCATATATCACATTGCTTCTCTCACAGTACCACATGCTAAGTAGAGTAATTCAGCAGCTGAAAACCAGCCTTTCATACCTTCCAGCATTCATCACCCTTCACATTCTTTCTTTGGTTAATTGCTGAAGATGGTTTCTTTTTTCCACCTCGTGTGTTTATTTTTGTGTCAGGAATAGCCCATCCACAGAGCCCACTTTCTCCTCCAGCAACCTGTCCAATATCAAAACAATTCTGGAGGGAGCTCAGGAGGAAAAGGACAAACCATTACTGAATGGAAAGCCTTGACCTACGTGAGAATATTTAGGGTCAATTTGGTATTTCTTAAAGTTACCCTGGTGAGGTGACTGTGCTGGGAGGAACATTTGGGATTAGGCAGCATCAAACTCACTGCAGCCATGACCAAATCCTGTTGATCCTGACTCAGGGTTAGGTACTGAAGGAATCACCTTCTCAGGGGTTCAGGGTTTGACTCAGCAACAGCTAATGGGAATATCAGGATGTGAAAAAAAAAATATTTGCTGGCTATAAAAATCCCAACAAAACAGGAAAAATGTCCCATGACAAGTACGATGCAACCTCCCCATGTCCAAAACCACTCATTCCCAACTTGCATGAACCACAGTGAGGTACCCCCTGCGCCAGCCACTGGGATATGGCAAATCCAGGCACAATTGTCAGAAAAGTGGCAAATGAGAAAACCCTGGGAACATGTTCAGTGATGTCAAGACTGGCGTTTAAAGGCTATTTCATAGCCTGATACAAGACAGAGATGATAATCTTCTTTAAAACTAAACCTGAAAAGAAGTAAACCAAAAGTAACACTACAGTCCCAGTAAGGCCTTTGATTCTCAGGGAACGTGGACCATCAGCTAAGATCTTGCTTTATAACTGAGGGACAGCAGTCCAAACTCCAGTGCCACTAGCTAAAAAAACACCTGGAAAAGCCCCCCAAACCCACCTATAATTCTCCTTCCACGTGTTATCTCCAATATAATTTTACTAGGAACACTCCTGTTTGCCCAATAAACAGGAGGCCTGCTACTGAGGTGGCAGAGACTAGAGGGAGATTTTTTAAAAGCAGGTGATAAATTATTCACCAAGTAGATGTGGCATAAACATAAACACAATGGCATGAAGCAGTGTGAAATTTTTGGAGTTTTACTACAATGGGGCAACTCTAAGCCAGGAGCGGCCATCCTGCTTGTGAGTAATGTGCTTTTGTCAGCCATGGCAATAAAAACCAAAAAACCAGCACTTCTGAACACCCACAGTCATCACATTCTCCTTCTCCCACGCCTCCTTCTGCAGGTAGGCTGATACATTTCACCCTCATGGAAAAGAGTGGTTAAAAACTCCTCATGAGCAACTAATAAATAGAAGTGGAGATGAAGGAGGAATCAAATGAGACTGGCAGTACAACGATTACACAAAGCATTAGTGATGGAAGGCAGGGACACCCCCAAGAGCTGTGTTAACATTTAAGGCACTGCTGTAGACCTGGGGCTTTGGCCATCAATCCAATTGTTCCACTGAGCAACTCCAACAGTTCAAGAGAAAAATTTAGCTAGAACTGAAAAATATTTTAAAAAAAAAAAAGACCATTCAATTCAGAAGCCTTGAGCTTCAGTTCTTTCTTTGCGTAATGCTCTTCCAGTCAAATTTATACCCCAAAACATTATGACAAAACCCTGTTAATTAAGAACAAGAAGCACCAAAGCTTTCAAATTCTTTCCTCTCTCAGACCCTTTTGTTTTCTCTTTCGTGTGGAGGTTATTATTCAGCTGTTAAAAAGTGCTTCTGTGACATATATGCACAACCAAGTCCCTTCCATTTCAGTTGGTGTGAGCAGTGACTGCTAGCTAAGCAACCCATCGACAGCAGGATCCCAAAAGCCATCCCTGGAAATGACAATGGACGTGTCTTCATGCCAAGAAAGGCTGGGGCAGCATCAAACGGGGCTGATGGAATTGTGGTGGGATGCCCTGTTCATTCACACATATCCATGATATTTTCCTGTCCTTTTGTTTCTCAGCAGGCCCAAAAGCTGAGTTTTGGGGCTAAATGCCTTGCTAAATGCAAGGGATGTGCTGCTTAGGGACAGGGTTTAGTCAGGGGCTTGGCAGTACGGGGTTAGTGGTTGGACTCGATGATTTTAGAGGTCTTTTCCGACCTAAATGAGTCCATGATTCCAATACAGAAAATTGAGTGTTAGGCAGACAGGAGTGTAACCCTGTCAGACGATCTATTCTGTGAGCTGCACACAGATCAAAGGAAGGAAAAACAAACTCTCTTTCTAGCAAAATGCCAAGTTGATTAAGGACTTTAGGAGACAAAGTATTAGAAAGGCCTCCTTCCTTCCAAGATAAAGATATAAACATAGCAGGGCCCAAGAGATTCCCTTGCCCCAAATATCTCTTTTCTGGTTGCCCCAAAGTGGCAGCAGAGTCAGGGTGCTGCTGGGCTGTGGGTCCCCAGAGCCCTGCACAGGACACACTCCTCTTCTGAAGTCTGAAGCATTTGGATGAAAAGTTTAAAAACCTCAAAGACACAGCAGAATTGATTTGTGATTAAAGGAAGGATTAAATGCTGAATCTAGGGCAATCAATAGCCCTGCTAATGCCTAGTGCAAGATTTCCTGCTCCAGTCAAACCCCCTTTTCTTTGCTTTGAGACCATTGTCCTTATCAGTGGAAAGATGATCCTTTGAAGACAATGTGTGTCTTTGTTTCCCCACACACCCCATTCCTCAGCACTGCTGCAGCACAGCACAGTGCCTGGGATGCTGACAAACCCTGCGGGATGCTCAATTCCCATCGCTATTCCTCAACTCCCCTTCCCCCAAAAACCTGAACCTGCCCCCTCCCCCACAACACACACACCTCCAAGTGTCTCGAGACATCAATCTTAGTCTCTCACACACTCCAGCCCCAAAATGCCGCCCCCAAAATCCCCATACACCCTTAAAAGCACCAAAAGGCATAAATTCACTCCTAGAAACGGGAAGGGCTCCACTGGCCTGGGTTCAGCTTTTTTCTGTCTCCCAGGACTGGGCCCAATCTCTGCAGCATGTTTACAGACAGTGGTGTGGGATGTGGCTACCCCCACTATTAATTCTAACTTATCAGAATCCATAACAACAGCAATTAGTCCCCATCAAGCAAAGGATCTGCATGCTTACAACTTCACAGCCGCAGATTTTATTTCTTCTCTTGCAATTAAGTATTTCTATTAGCCAGATGGATCGTGAAATTATTAGAAGAACTGGGATGTAAACTCTCTAAAAGCACCTTAAGTAATTAATACTGATTTATAAACATTCAGGATTAGAGAACAAATACTTAATTCTCCCCTAATCCCTCAGCCAGCACTGCTTTGTGTTCAACATACAGGAATATAGATTAACCAGCCTGAAGTTAATAGCATTTGAAGGACAGAGCTGATCAGTCATGCATGGCACTGTGATAGGCAATATGCTTCCACCACTGATTTACTGTAACCTGTGGGATTAGGACAAATTCAAGTGACTGTCACTTTCCTGTTCCATTTCCAGCTTTCCCCATAAACTCTCAGACACCGAGATTAAAGGTATTGAACCTTTAAAGAGGATCAAACTGATTGGTCACCTTATAAACCGATAAACCAGCGCGCTGAACTGGGATTAAGTGACAAAACTGCTCTCACCTACCTATTGTTTCTGTCGAGTTTCATGAGGACTGATTGCTATGCCCAGTCCTGCAGATGACTTGGGGCAAGTCACCTCTTGAGATTTCTGTGTCCCTTGTCATCCTCACCCCCCTCCTCTGCTCAGCAGGTGAGGTCCCCACTGCCTCCTTCGCTCTGGCAGAGCCTCACGCAGCGCTGCTCACTCTGAACCAGGCCACCAAGTGCTGTTGTCTTACAAACAATTAATAATAATAATAATAATAATAATACAAGCCAACGCCTGGCACTGTTCACCTCCATTTCAAGCTATGTGTCAGCACAAAGTGCACTGCTTTGGGTGTTAGAAGGAAATCAGTACTACTTTCTGAAAAGCTCCTAGGTGCAACTCATTGAGCCAAAAAACGTTTCTCTTCTCCTCTCCTTGCTGGTAGGGCCATTCTGTCCCTGCCAGTTAGACAACAGCCTTAAAACCAAAATATTTTCTGTATAAAGGAAGGCCTAATTAAAAAAAAATAAAAATCCAGTGCAGAAGTGAATAAAATGGTGTAAATTAGGAGAAAAAGAGTCTCTAAAACCTGATTTCGAGCAAACACAAGAACTGCCACCCCACTGCATTATCACACAGGCACGAATACAGCTAAAGCCAGCCTGGCAAACCCAGCAGAACACGGGCTGCAAAGGCAGGATTTCACTCACATGTTACGTCCAGTCGCAACCAACCAGGAGGGGAGAAGAGGAAGAGACACCCAAAAATAATAAACACACTGCACATTTACCTATGGGTCACCCCATTTCATCTCGGCATTGGGGGGAGCAGAGAGTTTCAGAAGGGGAGAAGACTAAATGAGGTACTGTTGTTCTTCTGCAGGGAGCAAGCTTGTTTTCCAGGAGCAGCTGTGCACCTGCCTCAGCCAGGAGTTAGCACTTCATTTAGCACCATCATCAGCTCAGGCTCTCAGGGGTTTTACAGCAGGACCTCTGCCCACAGCGCTAGCACCAAGGTCTCCTGCACAGACTCTTTTCCCTTAAGAAGTCCACTTTGCCCTCAGGTGAGCTAATATACATCAGGATCACTTGCCACAGCATCTTCCCCAAAATAATCAGATCCTGCACTTATGTAGCACTTCAGCTCTCCAAAAACATCTCGGTGTTTTATGAGTTTAACAAGATAAAGTACACATTCTCTTTCCAGGTCACTTCACCCAACACTGAGGTGTGGGCTGCTCAGGGATGAAATGCTGCAGCTGCTGCACTTTAATAGTTCACTACGAGTTTTATAGCAGCAGGAAAATACCATCCTGTGCACTAGAAACTGCATTTTGATACTTGAAATTGGGAGTTAGCCATGCATGAGAGAAAGGAAAAAAAGAAACCACCACAACTCGCTTGGTGTGTGCCTGACACCTGGGGTTTTTTATTCATTGCTGCCCAACTCATGGATGGAAGAGAGAGGGAAGTGGTTTGTTTCATCCTCCCTGCCAGATCTGAATTTGATCTCTGGTATTATTGTGTGTGTGCTTCTAGCACAGCTGTGTACTGCCAACTAATGACCAGCAGTGAGACTACCTTGAAACAGAGGTGCTCTCTGAAAGGCCACCAGCTCTTCTCCATCCCCATCACACAGCTTTAGCAATGCAGAAAAGCACAAGTATCAGAGCAGAGTTCTGTGTTTTGCAGTGTTTTCTCCCCTGCTGATCAGTGGTAGCTGACAAATCAGCTTGTGGACACATGCAGGAAGCTCCCGTTTGCTCAGTGGAAGTTGGGTCACTGTTTTCAATGCAAAGCACGTTTCCTCCTCTCCCAGTTCAACTCTCACCACTCCCTGTGCTGTCCCTTCAGATTATTTTAACATTATTCATAACACTGCATCCCCCATCGCCTACCTCTGCTGTCTGGAACAGCCCTCTTATCTGTCAGCCACGTCAATCCTCCAACTGCCTCCAAACTTTCTTCAAAAAACCTCTCTCCTGTCACTTCTTAGCTCTCTTGGTTTCTTTCCTCCTCTGTGATTTTTATGTGGTCATTCATCTTAATGGAAATTTCCCCCAGAAAGCTGGGTATGTGCCACCAGTTACCCTTTTCACATGTTTTTTAGACATTTGATCCAATGAATAAAAGTTGCATATAAAATAAAACTATTTTATTTATGAGCTGCAAGCACTAATTCCCAACATTTGTTCCAAGAATTCAAAGTAAAATACATCTCTCCTCCTTTGTGTAGCTGCCACGAATGCCAGTGGATATAACATACAGCCAGTGAGGAGAGACTGCTCTTGGGTGAAAAGAAAGAGCTCATTTGGACTGATATTTTAAAAAAAGACAGGCTGTTTAACTCCAAGTCTGCTCAGTGGCTCAAGCCACCTCAGAGTATTTGGCAAAAGGAGTCCCCTGTGCAATCTGGGACTGGATGTTGAAGCTGCATTTCTCCATCACAGTGAATAAGTTACTTTCTGGAAGATGATGGAATAAGGGTCTTTAGAGGTCAGACTGGAGGTAATTAACAAGAAAACTTTTTATATGCTGCTTCACGGAGCCCCTGGATAAACACCTCAAGCAGTCTTCTCCAAACCAAGGGGGTTTAGATTGCTCTGCAGGGGTAGAAATGCAGCAGTTTCAGGATTTCAAAAGCCAATATGCCTGGGAGCCCAAACTTATACTCACATTTAAATTACTGTGCAAGCCACGTTACACAACATACACGGCAACCTAATGAGAACAGATTTCCATGGAACTCCTCATTCTCACAGGTAAGAAAGTAAATCCAAGTGAAAGCACTGCACATTAAATACAGCATGAAGATAGAGCACCATTACTTGCATCAATATTTACCCTGGCTCTCTTAGGAGGCTAATCTCCTTACATAAGTGATGGAGACAGACCAGAACCTGGAGAGCAAGAACAAACACAGGCTGGCCTGTGTAAAATACCTGAAGCTGGCCTTGGAATACCTCTCTGTGCAGTGTATGCCATTTTTCAGGAACTGCTTTAAGTCCCATGAGCTCCAGATCAGCTTTCCAAAGTCCTGCTCTGACTGCCTGCAGTTTTACCTCCCCTGATAAGGCAGAAACTCCACGTGCAAAAGGACATTTTGGCCACCCATCTCCAGCATTATTGCAAAAGGAAATGAGCTAATACTTTCTCAGTATTTCAAGTATTGCCCATGCAGGGCATAGCACCATTTGGTCAAACTCTACAAATCTCCAAAGCTCAACACGTGTATGTGGAAGGGGCAGATTTATCACTTACCAGCCCCCTTCAACCCCCCAGTCCCCTGGAGAAGCCTGGAAACACAAGCTCATCACTCAGACATTTGCTCTCATATTCATCCCAGATATCTGACACAAAGGCCTTACAGGCTTGGAATTCCCCTATAAGCAGTAGCCCATGAAGCTCAGTGAAGGGCAGGGGGGATCCCAGGGCCTCCCCCATGCAGGGCAGTGACTTTGCTGAGGTGGCCATGAAGGTGATGGTAACAAGGGGCCCATGAGAGCAGGCAAAGTGGGATGTCCACGTGCCCACATCAGCATCCTGCCGCGGCCACCACCAGCCCCTGGAGCCAAAATCGTGTGTTCGCTGCACAGTTTCATCCTGGTCGTGAGCTTGATGAGTGATTTTTGCTGCAAAGCACCTTGTTATGTTCTAATGAGGGATGCCAGGGAAAATAAATTATAGAGAAGTAATACGGCCTTCTAAAGTGAAAACCTGGAAAGTGTCCAGAGAGATCTACGCAAATTGTACACTTTAACCACAGGATTTCTGCAATAGTTTTCTATTAACCATCAATCACTACCTGTAAATCTAGTCTGCCTTCATTAGAAACCAGAAACAGGAACGACTCTAGTGGTCTTCCACACCAAATATATTATGCCCTTATGCTGCAATTTACCATTTTCTAAATAATGCTATTTCCCCCTATGTTTAATATAAAGAATACTGCAAAGACAGCAGTACAGTTATTTATTTGCACAGGAATGGAAAGGTGAAAGGCGAACGCCACATAAACCGTTATTATTTATAGACCACAATGGTGTGCTTCCTGCAGTGGAAAAGCAGAAGACACTGTCTCTTCCCTGGAGAGATTTCATTGTAAGTGAAGCAGAAACAATACTGAACAGTCACAAACAGTACATACCATTTCAAGCTGCCCTTATTTCCACACAGTTATGTACAGTGATTATGTCGAGACTTATAACCCCTCATACTTTGTATCTACGTCTGTGTGCAGAGTTTTAAAGTTCAGTGCCTTGTAGAAGAAGTGCGTTTTAAAAGGAAGGTTTTATGCAACTCAGTAGAGTCTCCCTGAATTTAACTTGGTGCTGTTTTTTCAGGTGAGGGAGGCACCAGCAAAGCCTAACACACAATGTAGGACCTCTTTCAAAATCCCGACTTACAAAAACAAGGAAGGTGTGCAGAAAGATCCAAGAGCACCATGAGGCTACAGGATTAATGCCTTGAAAATCTGCAAATTCAGGCCGGACTTTAACAGCCATGTACCAACCAGGGCCAGGAGCATCTGTGTAGAAAAACACACACAACTTTTCAGTTTCTCCACTCCTGAGTGTTCACGTACAGAGTAAAGGGATAATTTAATAACCGATGCTCTGAGACCAGGGTTTGCTTAGGTGCCATAATCCCACCCAAGGTTCTGTAGCTGAAACCTGGGGGATGCCAGTGTGGAACCACGTGGGTTTGTGGGGCTGCTTCTCCAAGGTCACAGCTCACCTCCAAGAGCAACAGTGAGCAGCTGCACCAAATAGCTGCGAGAGAAGTATCTGTACAGCACAAACGTCTCCTCTGGTTTTGTCTTCAATTCAGAGCAACTTCAAATGATTTACTGCACTATAAAAATGCAAAATAAGCGATCTCCCACAGCTTTGTTGCATAGTCCTGTTGAGATACAGGGGTTTTACAAAGTTTTTTTTTGATATTTTGCTGTGATTTAGGATGTGTTTAAGCCTAAGGTTAAAACCCACTGTAGTTGGTGTTAATGTAGTTTCATTAGCAATCAAAGGCACTAAAAAGAGACCTAAAGACTAAAAGAAACCTCATGAGCAATAACCCAAAAATGGTCCAGGACAAAGGACGTAGTACAAGAAGTACAGTTTGGATCTGAGGTCCTTACTTACAATGACTTAGCTACCTCCTCCAAAAGCCAAGGCAATTCTGCAAATGCAAAAAGGTAAAAATAACATCCTCCTCTGAGTATCATTGCTGAGGTGCTGGACTGTTGCCACTTTCTTCAGTAGCTGAAAGAGAAAGGCAGATCCATTGTCCTTTTCTCTTTTGTTGGTACAGAACATTCACATCCAAAATTACCAGAACACCTCTGGAAAATCTCCAAACCTGAGCAGCTTAAAGCAAAAAGCAACGGGCAAACCTTGTGCAACATTCCCCAAAGCTGGGATTCTAAAGGCTGTGCAGGATTGCAAGGCTCTGCTGCCCAGAAGATAAATGGGATTAGCACGAGGAACAAAACAACATCAGCCTGGTGAAGCTCCATCTGCACACCGCTGTGTGTGGCACATTTGAAGGATGATCCAATGCTTACCCGCTGCACTGAAATATCACAAGAAATGCTGCAGCTTTCCAAAGCCACAGCAGCAGGCTGTTCCTGGAGGCCTGGGGGGACATCCTCTCCTTCCTCCCAGCCACCCTCAGCTGCCTGTGCTGGGTGTGACCCCTCTGAGAGCGGGAGCGGAGGGAGCGCTGCTCAGAACGATCTGGTTTATTATTAATCCCGGTCTAAGACCAGCGAGATCCCAAACCCCACTGCAGCCCTGCCCAAGGTGCACGGGGCAGCCGTGGCTCCCTGCCCCAAGGACGCTGCTCCTGAGCTGTTCCTGTGCCAGCCAAGCTCTGCTGGGCTGTGTGAGTCGCAGACCTGGGCATGGCTTCAAAAGCTACGGCGGCAATGAGTCACGACACCGGTTACTCAGAGTTTGCTGTAATGTTTAGGGAAGTGATCACAAGTATTTATACATCCAATATACAGAAACTGCCACCTCCTCCACACTGGGCTAAAGCTACAGCTGCTACTTGCCTCAAGCAGACAAAATATAAAAAGATTGGAAGGCTGAGCAGAAGCGGAGGGAGTGACCGAAGAACACAACCAGGCTCCTGTGTGTGCCTGGACCATCCTTGGGTACTGCAAAGGTAGAGGGATTTAAAACAGCAAGAAAAGAGAAAAAAAGAAAACCCTGAATTCTCTACTCAGATTTGCAGCTCTGGGTTAACTTCTGCAGCCAGAAGACTTCGGGAAGATTTATGAGGAATCAGTTTGTACATCGCCAAATACATCTAAAAGCAGATCTTTAAAAACAAAGAGACTGAAAATAAACATCCAGTGGGTTTTATAACCTCCCTGTGTGCTGCTGAATTTGAGATAAGGGCAACCCCACCGAAGCACATGGGATTCCCAAGGTAAGAGAGCTCACGATGATGTGAGACTGAGTGAAGAGTATCTGGGTAAAAAACACATCTCCCACGACGTGACCCACAATTCATCTCTAATAAGTACTTTTTGTTTCTGTCCTCAAATCATGCCACTGACTTGCCTTTGTTAAACTGAACATGTCTGAAGCCTGACTCTCCCCAGCTATCCCATGTTCATCTTTTCCCAAGCATGAGGATGTAAATCAGCACCAAAAAAACCCAAGCAAAACACCAACCAAAAATCTGCTGAGCAAACAGAAATGTTCAAGCTGTTGAAGGCCGTGAAGAACCAGCCTTTTATTCTCGTTCTCCTTCCTGTCGTTATGGTCCCACCTGTTGGTTAAACCCCACAGTGCCTCCCCTCCAAAGCACGCCATTTCCTCATCTGCATGGATTTCAGTCAGCAAGCAGACAGATAAAAGTGCCACCCCAAACAAATTCACCAGTTCTGGTGCCGCCCCTTGCAGAGAGCTTTCAGCTAACCAAAGTTTAAATTAACTTTCTGAGAGGGCACAAAAGCCAGACTTCATGTAATTACATACTCATCTCTCCCTTGGGCTCGATATTTATTTATTTTAGGATGTCTAACGGCTCTCTTGGGCTTGCTCTACAGCTCTGGAAAAATGATTACTTAGTCCCTGAACCTGCAAACTGTATTCTGTGTAAATTTTACACCCAGAGCTATGCAGGGTGATTAAAAAGGCAGAGTTGATCAAACTTTCTGAAAACTTGATTTGCTTCATGGCTCACCTGTCCTCATAAAACCCACTGCAGGCTGAAACAATGGGTAAAATTTCACAATTCAGCACTTGAGTAAGAAAGAGAAGGTGTATGCAACCACTTAACTTTATCGATTTTTATTTTTATCTTGTTTTCTTTCACAATAATTGGCAAGGGTTATTTGGTGGTTTGGGGTTTTTTTTTAAACAAACCACCTTATGAGGTTATTAATAAAAGTTCACAGCCCGCTATGCTTTAGATCTTTTTTTAGCTCTCAAAGGGGACACCATCCACAGTTCGAGATGGAGACAATCTTTCTGGCCTTAAAAAATCTATTAGCCCTTATATCAATGCTTCAATTTACACACCAGTCATCCCCCTGCAACACCCAACAACTGACTCTTGTGGGCTTTAGAGCCTGCCCCATTATCAGAAGGACCTTCCAAGCTGTGAATTTTGTACCATTAGAGGTCCGTGTGCACAAGCAGATGTTTTCCCACCAAGGTGCTGCCCCGGAGGTCCATTTGTAAAACATTATAGTGAATATATGAATGCACGGAAACACGCGGCTTTGTGTTTGTTTGTTTTAAAAAAATGGCATTCCATAACATGCTGCTTCAACAGCTGGAACAAGCTCGAGGACTGGGCTACTCCAAAGGGGATATCCCATTAAGATACATGACAAATTGAGCATTTGTGTTGATATAAGAGCTGCTTTTCTCACGCTCTAGGAAAATGTGGCGTATTATCTGTTCGTCTGGAGTTTGAGGGCAACTGAACTGAGGATTATGTCAGCCTGACAAGGACCTTTGTCCCCCTCCTTTCTCCACAGGCTGCACGTGCAGTTTGTACCAGCGTTCCCAACACTTCCCTGCAGACAGAGCAGCAAACCTTGTACAAAGCCACCTCCCCTGGAGGAGCAGAGGCACACCATTTGGTTTTCATTCAGGCAGCAGGTCTGCAGGAGGCTGGCAGCCAGGCTTCAGACAGCTACAGCTTTCATGGGTGCCTGCTCCACACAGTGTCAACCCTTTACCTGCAGACTTCCCTCCTGTGCTCACACCAACCACGCCAAGGCACCAGAGACACAACCAGATCCTGGTGATCCTGCCAGTAAAAAGTCATTGTGTCTATTCACGGTCTGCACCAAGGACTAAAAAACCACATTTCATGCTAAACCACGGAAGAGTTGGCTCTCAATTAACATGAACTGGCACCCCCACGACTGCATGATGTCTGGTTTTTAGTTTGTAGCTCAGGTTTTATCCATTCAGGCTCTTCATTGCACCCCCAACATTTTGGCCCCTCTGGCCCAGTCAGCCTCTCCCAGATCACCAGCCTGGGAACAGCTGGATTCAGTCAGCAAACCTTTGCTCTCTGGTGTAGGGTGACATGGCCAGCAAGAACCATGCTGCCAGCCTCAGAAAAACGAGTTTAAAAGCAAGCCTAAAGCTGCAGTGGAGGAGGAGAGGGAGAGAGAGAGGAATCACATTTTTGTCTATATAACAAATATAGTTTCATTTTGTTCTTTGCCTGGCTGAATCAATCACTGTTCCCTGACCATCCTGTGTCGCTCTTAAAACACAGAAAAGAGTGCCACCATATTAATGAAAATCAAGGAAAACAGGAAATGTAATTCTGAACACCGAGTTCTCAAAGCAACCTCGAGCAAATCATTCTACTTCACAGCAACTTGATTTCCCCAACCACAAAACAGGAGAGCAAATGCTGTGCTGTTACTTTATTTGAGCGGCTGTTCTGAAGTCTCTTAGGATATGCTTCGCAGATGGAGAAGTTGATGAGGAGATATATATATATATATATCTATATATGTATATATATATGCATACATGAAACATTCATATGCCCCAGCGTGCTGAGCTTCCAACATGGCAAAGCTGCAATGGCAATGAGAGAGTGGAAAATATCATTTAACTCACGATGGTAGCTTTCAAAGCGTAACAGCATGAGTTCCTTCCTTCCACAGGTGCAGTTGCCTGGCTAAGTGGGGTGGGATCTCATTTTATCACCTATGAACAGCTCATCCTTCTTGCTGCTCACTAGCAACATGCTTTTCTCTGTTTTAGGACCTGGACAAAGAGGAGGAAATAAATATCTTATCAAGGGAGAAGACTGCAGATATTTTTTATGACATGTGGGAACAGAGGTCCTAACAAGTCTGCAAAACATTGCACAAATGTCTCCAGATAAAATTGTTAGCTCTGGATGGCGCCCATCTCCTAAATGCTTAATTGTGAAATTATTTCCCAGAAGAGTTTGTTTGTGTTTTGCTAAACTATTAAAGACAGGCAGCCCAGATGCACACAAAACCCCCAGCAAGGAAATACTCGGAGTATGGGAATGTTTCAGGCTGGCCAGAGAATTGGGACTGCTAATAGAAATCCACAAGTTTAGACGTAAAAATGAAAAAAGCCATACTTCAGGATTGCTTTATAACGCAGACATAAAAGAGATGGGAACTATTTAAAATACTTCATAAAAGTACTGGAACTAAGCATCTCCTCGAGCAGAGCCCTGACAAATCGCCCAGCCACCTACATGCATTTATGGTTGTGGCTGTCCAGGGATCACTTAGAACTAAATTAGCAACGGAAGTCATTACACAAGGAATAACTCCAAGAAACTGGAGTCCCAAAAGCAGAAAGTGAACGAAGAAATTGAAATTGCAGGCAATGGGGCAAAATGACAGCGTACCAGACAGACTATTTCCTCAATGAAAGAAATGTGAATTATTAAAAAAGTCAGGCAGTCAGCATGTGTCAGAAGTGCCCTGAGGAGACTATCCTCATTTCCCCCTTTTGGCTGCAGACGGCCCTTTAACGCTTTCCACTGAAGTGAGAAGGCACATGAGGAGGTTCCTTAAAAGCCATGGACACAGGCTCCTCCGAGCCTGAGGATTGCTTCTGCCAGGTGTAATTGCAGCGTGGCTGTGGGCAGCCAGCACCCACCACACAGAAAGCCGAGCTTCTCTGCAACAAATTCATCTCTCAGAGGGAATGGAATTCAAGGAGACTTGAAATGGAAGAAGAGCGCAGCGTCCACATTGCTATTTCCTTGACAAAGTGCCCCGCTTGACAAAATGGGACCTGATATCTGAGATGGGCAGACCCCTTCATCTCATTACTCTGCGACAGGATGAGAGAATCTGTGCAGGAAACCATGTGCTATGTTTCTCCATCCCGATCAAGTACAGAAAAGGTGCTTGAAACTCCCAACATGTCCCTCATTTCACAGTTAAACCCCTAGATACCTGAAGCCACAGACCTCTTAAGGCATGGAGAGCATCCTGGGGCAAATGATCACAATATTCTCACCCTGGTCCTTCTCTCTTCCTCAACCATCTGCACTTGGACTGCCAAGCCACACAGATGTTTGCTCTGATGGGTCATCCCCTCTCTCCAGCTCTCCTCTCCCATCATGGATGTCTGGCTCTGGAGATGCACCATGAAGGTGGCACCAAGCCCAGCTTCAAACCAATTTTCAGCCTGCTGCCCCTAGAGCAGGGTCAGCGTGTGCTATAGAGCCAGGCAGTGCAGGAAGGAAATGCAGTACTACCATCAGCACTAATGTGGCTCTCCCAAGACAAGAGAAATTCCTGCAGATGGCTCCATCCCATCCAGGAGAGGAGCAGCTATGCAGCTGCCACGTGCTGCAAATCACAAAGGCTGATCGAATACAGAGGGCTGTACTGGTAGAAGAATAGGGGGCCATACTGGCAGACGTGTACCAAATTGGGACAGCTTTTTTTTCCCTCTGTCACTGAGCAGGGCAGAGGAAATGCACTCCGGATACACACACGCACCCAAACCACAGACAGCTTGCTCTGGGGGAGCTCAGGCCTAATCACAACCAGGTCTCTGCTGCTGGCAGCCCCTGGTCCCTGTTTCTCAGCCTCTCACAGCACGGAGCCAAAGGCACAGGCTGCCTCTTCTCCACGCAACTGTCCCTGGCGGGGTGGTTTGTGAAGAGCAGCTCCCATTTGGTCAAGATTTTACACTCCTTCCCTTTCCAGGAAAGGACAGGCTGGGAGGAGAATGGATTGAGAGCAGTCCTGAGGAGAGGGACCTGGGGGTGTCAGAGGATGAGAAAGAGACCCGCCAGTGGGCTGCAAGGTGAATGGACTCTGGTATCTGTTGGACTGGAACTGCAAAAGCACTTGTTCCCAGCCCAGTGGTTTAGCTTTAAGAGCAGCTTTAATGGAAGCAGTTCAATCAACACAGGTGGCTTTGAAAATCCTACTCTTACAATCCTTTGTGTGCCAGCAGCTGCTGCTTGGCCAACTGAGAAGCCCTGAGGCTTCAGCCCAGTTGCTTTTCCCCATTTGTTGTGAGCTCTGAGGCCCCTGCCTGGCCTGAGCCTTGCTGGCTGACGGAGGATGTAACAGCAACATGAAGACTAAGGTTGTGCTCTGCCCAGGAAAGTCAGAAACCCCTGGCTGCATCTCTGCTGCAGGGATTCCCAGCCCCAGAGCCACTGGTGCATATCCTTTCCTCATGACTAAGCTCAATAAACCTCAGCACCCTGACCCCTGTGTGTGACAAGCCCGATTTTCACCCTGTCAGTCCTGATGGAAGGTTTTTACAGACTGTCCCTGCTCACCACGGGCAGCCCTCGTGGGGCCTGATCAAACACTGCTGAGAGGAGAGGAACCCCGACAGACGGCTGGTTTGGAAAGCCCTGGAACCTGGGATCTGCACATGCAGGAAGCAGCCCCAATTTGTCCTGACTTCTGGTTCCTCTGCTGGTGTTCACATAAAGTGAAACAGAGGCTGCAGCGGTGACAGACAGGCCCTGAGAGCTTCAACAGAGCTCAGGACCTAGGACAGGTTGCATCCCAGCAGCGCTTTGTAAAAGGTACTGCTGTTAACTCTCAGGCTGGACAAGGTAGAGAGCTCTCCTCTATGAATTATAGACAAGCCCTCCAATGCAGCAAGTGCCAGATATCCTGATGCTCAGCTCAGTGCAAGGGAGGAGGGAGAAAAACCACGCAGATGCACCTCATTTCCCACTGCGGTTTGAGCTTATAACCAAACATTTTTGGAGGACAAGGGACGCACTTCCAAAAGTACTCCCATAAGGCTCTGGACAAGTGGTTAGATCTTCAAAGAGCACACTCTAATTCAGGCACATAATGAAGTGGACAGATTAAAACAAAACAAAGCAAAACCCACGCTGAGACAACAGCAGCTGTCCGTGTGCACCAGCAGCTGAGAACGACAGCTGAGAGAGAAACGTGGGGCACTGGGGAGAGCTCCAGCCCGGCCCCAGCACCCCCAGCCTCACCCAGGAATGCTGCTGGCACAGCCCCCTTCCTCCTGCCAGGTGCTCTGCAAAATCTGGCCAAGGAACCAAGCAGGGGGAAGGCAGCACACGCAAACCATCAGAAAATGTGATCTCCGTCAGGGGATGACACGAGCCTCGCAAAGCATCCCCCCTCTTGGTAAAAAAGATAAAGGGTTCTGTGGGATTTGGTAACTCGAACGCTTACATTACTGCAAACAAACACTCCAGCTTTTGCAGATGTCTGAAGGACTGTCAGGCAGCTGTGCAAAAGGAATATGAGGAAATTGCCCATAAGAAAATGGTTAATTCAGACCAAAAAGGCAAGAGCAAAAGAGCTTGGCACATCTTCTGAGGGCAAAGTCACAAACCCCACTCACTGAAAGTCTGGGTCTAGGAAACTCAATCTGATAGAGTTAAAAGACACTATTTTGGCCTGTCAGAGCCCTGAACCAGCCAAGTTCAGCCCAGCTGCTGCTGTTCACAGCTACAGTGGCACCTCTGAGCAGTGAACTAGAGAAACGCAGCTTTCCCAGCACATCAGGGACCTCGGAGCAATGCCAGCAACCATCAGCCAAAAATAAAAAATGGTATTTATTTGGGAATAGTTACATATTGGAAAAATACTATTTTTAAATTTCAATTATGACAGCGTTGAAAAAGGTGAAGGTAAGGCATTTTTAAATCATTTCACCTACTTAGCAGAAGGTGATGGTGGCTTCCTTCTTTTGTGTGTGCCACCAGTACTTTGCACTACCATGCCAGAGTTGGCTGCAGAAGTGAGAAAAATTGTTGAGGAGGTATCCAGGTTTTCTCCTAGCAGTTTTAATAGCTGGTTTCCTTTTGCCAGTGCTATGCTTGGCCCTCTCGTGCTCCACTGCAAGATATTTCTACCAGTTCTCATGACCAGGATCTGGCAGACACGGCCGCTTCTGCTGGACAGAAGTCTGCAAACAGACCCCAAGAATTCCTCAATTCTCCTGCTCTCACCTGACTCCCACAGGACCAAGGCTCCACTGCAGATGGCCTGTGTGACCTGACAGGATTCCTGCGTGGATTACAGTGAGGAGCCAAAGGCTGGAGCAGGTGGAAGCACTGGAGGAGCCCCAGGGATGCCAGCACACACCTGCCTCCAGGGTGGCAGGTATTATTTGCAAGAAAACAGTAGCAGCACCATTTCTGCACGAGACAAGCGATAAAGCATCACTCAGTTTGTACCAGCTGAGTCTTCTGCCTCGTGGGGTGGCAGACACGGGCTGTTCAGAGAGCCCTGGAGTTGCTCTCTCGTGGAGAACAGCAAAAAGCTTGGGGAGGAGTTCTTCACAGATCCTTTTCCAACACACACTGGGAGCCCAGTGATGCTTTTGCTCTGCCTGACTTTTCCTCGTTATTGGCCTTTGCAGCACCTCACGTAGCTGGGGACACACGGAGGTGTTTCATCAGCCCTCCCTCAGTGCATTGGGCTCCATCAGGTATTAGAGGACTGAAGCCATGACCCAGCTGTCCTTTCCAGCTCCATACTCCACGTGTCAGGCCAATATGCCTTCTTGCTGAAGAACGAATGAACTCAGGTAACTCAATTATCAACAAAGGATCCATTAAATTAGTGTAGAAAACAGAAGGTCAGGATAGGCGAGGCCGCATGGATAGTGAGTTTCTTGCTATATCAAACTCACCAGGACATCCCATTGCTCTGCCTTTTTCCACATGAATTCTCCTAAACAATTTTTTGAGCCTCCCCAATCATGTTTCTTTACCAAGCAGCATCCTTGCTCACTAGCTCAAAACTAAAGTCTGCCCTAATCACATGCCTGAGAAGAAGAGATAGACCCTGAGTATCTGTCACTTGAGAGGTTAGCTTAGATTGTTTTTAATAGTTTGTGGTACTCATAACCGGTTTTAAACTGACAAGGGAAAGCGATAAAAGAGTAAGATCTGTGTTTCTGAGCTCACATCAAAGAAGAGCTTTAAAGAACCAGTAAAAAGGCTGTCAAAAAAAGGAAGGCTTTACCCAGCAGCCTAACAAAACAAGCTTCAAAAAAACGAGAAATAGTATCCCAAAACAAATGAACCAGAGAGGGAAAATGTTAGTTGGAAAGTAAATATTTAACAGGGCCCATATGTGCTAAGAAAAAGACAAAACAGCCTGAAAAAAGCCCTGATCACAAGAGAGATGGTTTTTGCTGCAGAAAGAAAGGATGGCCATAGGATTTGGAAGTACTTACAGTTCTTTTCTGCACTACTGACTACGTTAGAGTCATCGGCCTGAGCTGGGCTCTCCATTACACTGCACAGAGCCTGCAGATTATTCACTCCCTGACACAAATTTCTCTTACAAGGCTTCTTTAAACTTCCCTTTGTACCCCAGCTTTTTAACTGCCATCACGAGCCTTCAAGGTTTAACGCTGGGAGACAAAGCAGCGGCCTCCTGATGCAAAGATTAATGGCACTGCACAAAGAAGGGCAGACACATGAATTATCCACAGGTCTTTCACTCTCCCAGAGGAGTCTGAGGCAGGTACACACACCCATCCATCCCACTGAGATGCCCCGGGGGTGAAGGGCAGCTTTTCCTTGTGGGTGCTTCCCCCTGGAGCCACGATGTGCACGGAGTGGCAGCAGCCCCCACAGCTTCTCCTGCTCCGTGCTGAGCAATCCCAGAGCAGATGGTGCTCGGGGCTCGTACCTGGAGCGGCGCTCCGCGATCCCAGAAATGCTTCTTCCCCTAAACTGCCTCTGCCATTTCCTAAACAAGAGCTCAGCCTCATGGATAAGTAGCTCCTCAGTCACTTGGCTCAAAGGCAGTCCATCATCCAATTCCGGTAAGCGCTACTCAGCCTGGATGCAAAAAGAGCTTTTGGCAGCACCCACTGCTGTTGCCAGCCAGGATCTCCCAAGTCCTCAAGTCACTCCAAGCAGCTCAATTTCCCTTCTCAAGCTGCACCACTACAGCTGTCTGGTATTGTCCCCGTACACAAAAGAAGATGCAATCACTTCCCCAAACCTCAAATTGGCTTTTGAATGCAACTCCTCCTTAGCATTAGGCTTATTAATAAAAGCCCTTTTACGGATTCATCCAAGTGAAGAACAGCCACGCAAGTTCAAGGGCTTTGCTAGTCTAAAAGAGAGGAAAGTGCTATTTTATATAGTGGGAGATGAACTTACAGAGCTTGCTGCTATGGGACTTTGTGGGGCACACCTTATCCAGCAGGTTTAGAGAGAGATTAGATAATATTCATGGACAAAAGGTCTGTGAAGGACTGGGCAGAGATGGAGCCCTGATATCCCCTCTGGAGAAGCTGTGGGTGTTTGGGAGAGTACGAAGTGACAGACTTCAGAAAGGTGGCACAGCCACCCTCAGTTCCTCAATGTGTCCCCTGCTAGCAGAGTCAGACACGGCCTGCAGGGCGAGTCAGCCCGTGGGGTGACCTGGGCAGACATCTCCTACGTTCCTGCAGGGCACCCAAGCCCCTCGCACACCACTCCTAGGCCTGGCTGTCAGAGCAGGTGCCAGCTGCCCTGTGGAGGCCAACAGACACCACATATGGCACCTGAAGAGCTCGGAAGCTCTGGAGCCCTGCTTATGCACCATCATCAGGCAAAATTCACAGTCCGAAGCGCAGGGTGCAGGACACGGCAGAGGAAACCTAAGTTAGAGCTGTCTTCACCTTGCTCAAGGGTCCAGGGAATCTGAGGGTCAAGCCAGCACCTCCACGTGCAACGGGGGAGGGAAACAAATCACCCAATGCATGTCAATTTTTATGCCAACTTGATGTGTTGCATGTGTGATTACTGCAGAAACCAACCTGGGTAATTACAGCCATCTGCACCCATTACTGCCATTTGTATATGTATTCATAGTAACTGCACATTAGCTAGGCATGCCATTGCACAAACATATTAACCAGCTAATTAATTAAAAGAACAGACCTTCTCTGCTTAGGAGGAGCCCATCACCCACTAATCACAAGAATATATTTTCTCCATCTGTTAGATCACTTGCTCCCTCCCCAAGGTCACCAGGGAAGATGCAGCTGGCCTGCAGTCTCCAGAAGGCTGCGCTGGCGTGGTGAGCATTCTGTTTGAGCCACTTCCTTTGTGCAGCAAGGCTCCAAGACCATGGCTGCTTCTGGAAACACGACCATGGCACTCCCACAGTGCTTCTGGATTACCTCAGGTGACCTCTGCATGAGACACCAAGCATCCTTCCACCCATCCCAGTGCTCATTTGCCAAGCACGGGGGGGGGCTCATCACATGCCCCTAACGAGTGCACATCCCATACAACCCCTCTTGCCAAGCTGGGCCCTCTTCTGGCTCCTGTTTCCACAGCAAACTCCCAAAGCAACAGCGGATTATAAATACACAGGGGACGGCTGTGCCCCAGTGCTTCACTGACATATGGCTCTATCTTCAGCCAGAAACTCTGGATTTAAATTTAGGGATGGAGCAGGAGGTTAGGTTTCAAAGTCCCAAGATAAATCCCCTGGGAGGAAGCAATGAGGCCAGATTTTTGTCCCTGCGGTACAGCCTTGAAGCAGATGGGAGCAGGGAGTCAGTTCTGCCGAGCAAACTGCTTTTTGTGGAGCCCTGAAAGGCTGTGCCCAACTTCCCAGCTCTTTGAAGACCTGCTGGAGCTCCAGGCCCCTGCACCAGCTGCTGCTGCTGCACCAGCCCTGACAGGGCAGTCACGACTCCTGCTGAACACCCAGACTTGGGGTAGAAAAATATGGCTCCAGCTATTGCCTTGTAATAATTCCTTCTGTTACAGCAAAGGGCATCTGCTTGCTCCAGGTTGTATCAATGCCTCCATCAGCTCCCCATCCCTTTCAAAACAAGCGTTTGTGCGAAGGGGTAATAAGCTACAAGCCCAAGAGCTTTGGGCCATTTTTCATTTGTGATGAAAAAAGGAACAAGTAAGTTTCAAATCATTGTGAAATATTTGTGAAACATGCCAAACCCCTCCTTCCTGCACACATGAAATGCAGTGCTGAAGAAGTTACTACAATCCAATAAAGCGTAAAATGCTTTCATCATTTGACAATATAAATGGATGAACTCATCCTAGTTATGGATGAGTTCAAGACAACTCCACAGCAGATTTAACTTTGGTTTTCCTAATGCTAGAGAAAATTTTCTACATTTTTAAAAAATAAAAAAGGGAAAAAATAATCCGCATTGCTCCCAGATGTGGGAGACTGGCTGCAGCTGACGGTGCTCTGTCAAGTGGGACCTGTGCAAATACTGCACTTGGAGCACCCCAATTGCTGACCTGGCTGTCTGATCACTGTACACTTGTCAGGAAGCCTTCTGGTATCCCCTGCTCAACTCTCTCATTCTACAGCTCCAGAGATGCCCTAAGCTCTGTACAGCAAAATACCAGCGTGTAGCTCCTGCCTGCAGCTCCTCTGAACTGCAGAGGATCCAGGGCAGCACCAAGGGAAGCACGGGACCACAACGCGCAGACACCTGGATCATCCCTGGATGATCCTGCTGCAGGACCACATCACCATCACTGCACATGGGCCACACACAGACACTTTCCTCACGCTCTTCTCCAAGCACAGAGTGTTTACTGCCCTGCAAAGCACCAAATTGCACAGACTGGATCCACGATTCGGTCCAGGCCTTTCCGAACTAAGGAAAAATGCCTTCCAAGAAACTACATTTAAACGTGGTCCGAGCAATGCTGTCTTCCCCTCCTCCTCTGTGCCTGGAGGAGGCACAGAGCCAGGGCAAGCCTTCTGGGAGAGCCTGCACCCTTGGGTGCTCCCAGCCAGCAGGAACTGCTCCCCAGGCTGAGTCCTCCCTGGGCATCGTCCTCTCCTTGTGCCGCCTGACCACCTCGGCCTTGCTGAATCCAAAAGTCATCCAAACAAAACCTGCCGTCCTGGGTCCCTCAATCATCTTGAGAGCCAGCAAACATGCTGAGTTAAGTGCAAGGTAAGCAGTATTTTTATTTGGTTAATTAGAATTGCTCATCAAATGAAAACAAAGGAGTGATTTACTGCAGAACTGGTACAGGTAGTTGTTGCATAAGTACATTCCTGCATATTTGGCTACATTAAGAATATTTTTTTTAATTAACAGTTTCTCCTTGGCTGAAGCAAACCATAGAAAATAAAGAAAGAGAAGTTTCACACAAGGATACTGCCGAATCCCTCAACTGCCAGCTACTTTTTTTTCTGCAGGGAGGATTTTAAATTAAAAGCAGATTGCCTTCATTAGCGTTACCAGAAGCCATGTAACTGCCAGAGCTGACAGAAACACAACTGTGATTTGCAGATTTGGCAAGTGCCATTTTCTCTTCCTGCAAATGTGGGTAATGTCATTTGTATTAAAGGGCTTTTGTGGGGGACACTGCAAAATACAACTCCTTCCCCAGGAGAAGAAAAACATCTCCAGAGCAGCGATTTAGTAATCTGGGGCTCTCAAGTTCTCTCCCTTCGTTGAATTTGCAAGAAAGTTCATTGCTTCAAATTTGTGCTGAAAATGGTCAGCCAGTATGAATGCTATGAACTGTCTTCTGATGACTGAGCAGAATCCAGTAGCAAGCCCAAAATAAACATCTCAACAGTGATCTCTGACATATAACCATACTCAAGCTTTCCGTGACATGTTGCCAAACCCTCAGAAGCCATTCAGCACGGATCTCACCAAAATCCCTATTTTCTTTACTTCCTTTGAGCTGAAAAGGCTCAGCACCAGCACTGCACGTGTGCTGCTGGCACAGCGTGGAGCCAGGCCAGTGCCTGCTGCGTGGGGCTCAGAGAGCCTCCTGCAACGAGAAGACGATGGAAATTACAGGATGAAGAAACGAGAGAAATGGGTAATGTCCTAAAAGAACCCAGATGCTCAGTGGCATGGCACTAGAGACCACAGCACCCCCGAGTGAATGAAGGATTTATTCCCCCAGCTGTAGCCAAAATGGGAAGGTCTGATCACACTGCTAAACTCTGCAGGAAGTAGTTCAACACAGTATTACCACAGTCACAAATGTAAAGTCTGTCTGCAGTAATTAGAATTGTACTACATATGATTTATTAGGCACTGTCTTATAATCAAGACTAAAATAGCTGCCTACATTGTAGTTACCAGTTTCTTAACTGTCTAAAAATAAAGCAACAGATGTGATGCAGTGCCAGACATGGAACCAAACGAAATAATGTTAACCTACATGGAGCCTGCAAAGGTAACCGCAGTGTGCCTGCTGGTAACCTTCAATCCAACCTGGAGTTAAACACTCAGTGACTCTGCAATTTTGGTTTGTCTCTTCAAAAGAACCAGAGAAGCCAGTTCTGTCTCTGCAGTCCAACTCTGTTTCACCACACAGTGAACAGACTTCATTATCCATTGAACTAAACACTAAGTAATGAGTTAACAATAATTAAACTGAAAGAGACACAGATTAAAGGAATTTATTATTCCCTGATCTGCCAAGCAAATTGTTTAGATACCTGCAATCAATGAGCAACGATGAAACAGAATAAAACCCCAACAAACCAAAGAGCCAACAACAGGCTCGTAAAAATCTGTTCAGTAAGGCCCATGTATCTTCGTTAGGCTGAACAGCTCAGCATTTTAATCAACAAAACCCCCCTGTCTTTATGCATCATGAGATCAGAGGCAGAATGTGGCCCTAAATTATGCTGTTACTGCTTATTATTCATGTATCACAGGACTGATGAAGATTTATGGTCCCATTGTGCTAAGTACTGTAGAGTGAAATTCAGAGAAATAGTGAGAATCAGTACTCCAAGACTTTATAATTCAAAGACAAATTACAAAAACAAGGTATTGCAATTTAAAGACGGCAATGAACAGAATGGGAATTGGAGATACAGACAGATTAAGCAACTTGCCCAAGGTCATGCCAGACACATGTGCCAGAGCAGAAAATTTAACTGATCTCTGGAGTACCAGCACAGGTTTTTACTCATGCAGGAGAACGCTGTTGCTCCTCTTTGATTTCACTAGATGTCATATTTCATAAGCTAATAAATAAGTTCAAAAATTGCTAATGTTACATGGCAGTACTGGAAGGGTTTTCTTTCATCCCTCCCCCCTCAGAAGACCATCATTAACAAAAGTCCTCTGCCTGCACCTACACCCGATCTGTGTAAGGCACAACTACAGCATTTGCACAGAATCACAGAATAATTGAAACCTACAGGTCTTTTGCAGCCCTCTGGTCCAACCCCTCATTCAAAGCAGGACAAATTAAAACTAAAGCAGATGCTCCAGAGCCTGGTCCACTCAAACTCTGAGTATCTTCAAGGATGGAGATGGAAACCACACCGCCTCTCTAGACTCCTCTGCCTGTGCTCAACCACTCAGGTTGAAAAAGTCTTTCCAATGTACGAAACGAGAATCTCCCCAGCTCCGACTCGTGTCCACCACCTCCTGTCCTGCTGCCACGCACAAAGTCCAGCTCTGTCTCCTCTGTTCCCACACACTGAGAACCTGCTGGCAGCAATGGGATCCCCTCCAGCCCTCTTCCTTCTAGACTTCACCTGCTGAACAAGCCCAGCGTTCAGAGCTGCCCCTTGGGCACGCTCCAGCACCACCAGCAGCCTGGTGGCTGTGCCAGGGCCACTGCACTGTGGCTGTGCCTTTCCTGGACAGGTACCCTGAAATGGGGCATCACGCTCCAGCTGCAGCCCCACAGCCACCCAACACAAGACTGTAAGGCACTTCACACTATTTTTTTTAATAAAAGATGCAAATACCTAATTTTCTTCTATCAGTTATTGTATTTTTATCTATTTTACACTACACAAACGCTGCAGCCTCCAGTTTACAGAGTAACACAGGAACATTGTTTTTGCACATCACTTGTGGACGTTTGCTGCTCCAGGGGTCTCAGCACATGCAGGCACACCAGGCCCCCAGAGCAACCACTGCTCCCAGAAAGCACCCTGGAAAGGGACATTTCACAAATCTTTTTCTGTAGCTGACAAAAAGGATAGGCAGGTCAGCCTGAGTGATGTAACGTGCTCAAAATATATCAGAGACAGCAGGATAACACAAGACACCACACTGCTGGACACACATACATCAGCAGATAAGTTTAGGAATTTCAGTCCTAAAACCTGTCACACAGTGTTTTGCTAACAGGGAAAAATATTTAATTTACGACTGTGACAGGAGATCTCTTCAGTGCAACACAAACAGTAGCAGCAGTGTTACTAATTAAACCAAAACCCAAGCTCCCAGACAGCTGATCCAGGATAGTGGGAGAAGTGATACTGCATTTCAACACAGTGGCTTTCTCTCCTGGTTTACAAGTAAAATGTGCCCCCTGTCAAAAGGTGTTTGCTCTCTGTTTATTTTAAGGAAAAAGTCACAGCTTAAGCTTTGCTTATTTATATTTGCCGTGAAGATTTACCGATAAAAATTTCATTTTAATTAGTTCTGCAGCAGTGCTATCAACATTTGGTTTAGGTTTTCCCTGACTGTACTGCCCTAAGGAGCAGCACGATCAGTCCACCCAGCCATCCTGACACGAAAGGCTTTGCATGGAGGCATTTGGGGCTTCAGTGATCCCACAACTGAACAGCGCAGGACACACGGATATGGCAAAACAAGTTGTCCCCCGTGCTGCTGGACAGATGGGACAAACCAGCTGGGTGTCAGCAGCGAGCTCTGGATGCCAATCGCACTTCCATACCAACTGTGAAAGCAGAGCAATGGAGCCCCAGCTTTGGGATGAGCCATTCCTCCGTTTACGGACACACTTAAAGCCACACCAGCGATTCCTTAAGCAAAGGCACGTGCTACATCGAAATACAGGGATGGCATCGTGCCCCAAAGAGGACTTTGCCTGCACGAGAGGCGTGTTTGTGAGCAGGTAACACTCACCCCTCACGAGCTCAGCATGCAGCCACCACGCACCTGCAGAAGTTTGTGTTTTGGGCACAGAACAGACCCGCCACAAATCACGGAATTGTTTAGGTTGGAAAGGGCCTCTGAGATCATCCAGCCCAACCGTTAACCCAGCACTGCCAAGCCCACCACTCGCAAAAGGCAAACTGGAACGCTCCTCCGACCTCCCCAGGCTCTTCCCAGCCTCTCCTCCACACCAATCCCCCAACACACGAGCAGCTGGGGCACTGCTGCATCCCACTGCCGTCGGACAGGATGGGGCACAGACCGGGGGAGCCTGCAGCTGAGTTCAAGGGATTTCTGCCCGCGGGTTCCCACTATTGTGCAGCCCTTCCCCAAATTCACAGCAGATGAGTCCCTTAGCTACGCTTCGGCCCTGAGAGCCTCTCTCATAAAAATACCAGCCTCCTCCTCCTCCCTCATCATGGAAGCCTCTCTGAGACCTCCCGCAAATGCGAGGGGAGAGGAAGAGGGGGCTCCTTTGCAGGGGTTGTTTGGTATTCTGTCACAAAGCCAAACAGATGTTTGTAAAAATCTAAACTGGTTCTAACAACTGTTTTAAACTCGCGCAGCTGTGCACAGCGAGCGACTGCATCGGGGGAGACGACCACTGCTCTTACATGCAGGGACTAGAGTTTAATAAACCAAACTTCCCGTGAGTTACTCAAGCTCCCTCATTCCAATTTAGCGTTTATGGCAGAGGAAACTGCTGAAACAAGAGAAGCGAAGCGGCTTTTCCAGCTCCACGGTGAAAATTTGCATCCAGATGGGGACTGGGACTAGACCTCCCTCGTGCCAGACCCAGACGGCAATTACAGCGCCCGATTTGCACCACGCAGCTTATCTGGGGAGGAACAGACGAGGCTCTGGGACTGCAGCCCTCACACAAAAGTCTGTTGTGCTTGGCACTCGCTTCAGGATCAATTATACAACGAAACCACCGCAAACTTCAATGCGACGACACGAACTGAGAGCAGAAGAGACTGAAGTAGCCTCTTTATAGCTGCGTTTTTAAAAATGTAAAATTAATGCTGATTTCCGACAGCGCTTTTATTGTATTTTTATTTACGAACAAAAATTACAACTAAGAATTTCTAAAACACTAATATTTTAGAAATATGCCCGTCCAACTAAATTATACAGGATAGTTTTACAATCCTATAAAATACTGATTTTTTGCAAGCCAAAGCTATTTGTCATAGAGCATTTGCATTTTAGTCATATAAAACATTGACTGTCTACATAAGTACTACCATGTTGCTCCCCAAAACCACAGCAAAACTTCTGTTGTTGTTTTCTTCTCTTTTTTATACTTCAGAAGAATTCATGGCAATTGAAAAACTGGTTTTACTCATGCTAGCACAGGAGTCTGTAACAGCTGGGTAATTCTGTATTTCTGATTCATGCTGCACTATACAGAAAGGCACATAAAATCAAATTAGTTTTATAATTTCTGTACAGGCAACACAGTTACGATGAGTGTATTTTTTAAAACTCAGAAGCAAGAGCGTGGTGAAAAACTGTCACAGCGCTTGGCTTATTTCAACTTTAAGAAAGAAAAGTTTTCCGTATCTGGAGAATTCCAAGTAAAGCAGGAACACATTACCGGGCAGAAGTGACTGACCAGACTCACAGCCCTGTCACGTTCAGACAAGCATTTTAAGTGTCTGCAGCCTAAAGCTTCATTATTTTCTGCAGAACAATCTGGCAACAGAGGTAACCCGATTCCCTGGGAATCAAATGTTACTTAAAGACAGGTTTCACCTGTCAGGGATAAAACATATTCTGAGCAACAAAGTGTCAGGGTATACAGACATCAGAGGAGAGGGCGGTCTGTCCTTCACGGCTAACAGAGAATAAAGGAAATTCTCTGCTTTCATTGAGTTTTGAATTTTATCTCTTTTTTGTAACTTTGAGGGGAAATATTCTAATGCAGTGGCACCTACAGCAACGTTGTGCAAACAAACTACAAAACACAGCGGAATAACCTTCATGCAGCTGCTGTGAGGATTCCTGCAAGCAAGGATCTCCCTTCCTTGGGTCTCTCCCCATCATGATGGGGCAGAGTTACCCTTACAGCCACCAGTAAGACACAGAAAGCAAAACAAATGTGTCACTTTTCCCCAGGTAAATTTAAAGATGAAGAGATTGTTACGGACTCGCTGCAGGCCACCACCCGTGCAGGTGGTGTGTCTGCCCCACAAGCTGCCCACCGGACCCCTCCTTCCTTCTCACAGCTGTGCCCGGGAGTCAGCATTTGGGAGAAATTGAAAAAGCAGCCCCAACTCTGACCTAACTTACAGAGGTAGAAAGGAGTGACTCAGGATTTTCAGAAAGACTCAATCTATGCAGCAAGCTCAGAAGGGGCAGATGAAAGCTGAGGAGGGCACTTGGTGGTGACTTTCCTGCTACCCAACCCAAAGCAGCACGTCCAGCTCCTTTCTGAGTTAACACTCAACTAAGCAGAAGCTCTTGCAGAGGAAAAGCCAAAACGGTGACTCTGGGTTTGCTCCATGCCCTCTGCAGGGCAGGGCAGGACACTCCAGGGACAGGGGAGGCCCTCTGCCCGTCCCCAGGGCAGGCAGAGCCCAGCCCTGGTGCTGTGGAGCTGGACGTGCATCCATCAGGAGACACCCTGCCACCTCAGGACAGGACAGGACACCTCGCTGAAGGCAGCTCTCCACAGGGGCTTTTGTTACAGCTTCCCCGAGCAGGAGCACCACGAGCACTCTCCACCTGGGGAGCTGCTCAGGGAAAGCAGTGCTCCTGTCTGGAGGCAACACCTGCCCTGTGACAGGAGTCAGGCAGAGCCAGCTGAGCCAGCCGTGTGCCAGAGCAGCCTGCTGTTTTGACATCATCCCCTCCCTGGGGCCACCTGCCTGCTGCATGTACACAGAAGCATCCCATGGGGCACAGAAAGAAACCCAATATACAGAAACATGTAGCATTCAGCAGGGACCTGGGCAGCAAGCAGAAATTAAAGCTGTTTTCCCTAGGGAAGCCTGTGGATTTCCACAGAATTGAGATGTCTATTTCCCTGGTCTTCCCTTGAAATTCTCGGTTGGAAGCAAACACAAAATTTCTCCTTGTGCCAGTGACAGCTGTCGGTCACTCCCCCAACTGCCCTGCTCCTCACGTCCACAGTCCCGCAAGATGAGCGAGAGGAACGCACGGGACCAAAGCTGCAGCACTGGCCCCAGGCTCCCAGTGCTCAGACTGCTGCAGCCAGCAGGGTCAGGATACTGCTCAGACCAGCAGCTCTCTGAGGCCAGAGCCATCCTTTTATCCCTGCTGTACTGTGCCTAATGCAATTTGATGCTGCAATAAAAATAGATGATCCTCAACTCCCCTCCCCAGCCCAGTGGGCACTGGGGGGTCGGGCACAGAGCCTGTGCTCAGCTGCTGCTCATGGGCAGGTGCTCCAGGGCCTCTGCTTGCACTTATCGTTGTTGTGACCCACAAGGAAAATAAAACCTCTGGCTTTAAATACACACTTTTGATAACGAAGTTACCAGCTCCCACCCTGCCTTTGGCTAAGTCAAAGCACACTTAATTATTGAAATCACCCAGAGGAATATATCTATCTGGTCCCCTCCATGTGAGGCAATTGCACTGAAAGCAATAGAACATCAAACCAACTGTTTTACAATTGCTGCCAAAAACCACACATCTCCTATCAAGCCCATCCGGAGAACCCAGACACTGACTGACACGGGTTCTTAAATAAACCAGGGCACTTGCAGGGCAGGAACAGGAACAGGAGAGATGAGGTGAGCTCTGCAGTTTCACACAGTGGTGCTGGTGGGTGTCTCCAGCTATACATCCACGCAAATTTTTCGGAAAAATAAATAGCAGGTTTTTGCTTCACCAACAAAAGAAGCCGGTGAAATAGGGGGTTTTTTTTCAGACACAGCTGATAAGGATAATTACGTGGTGAAGAGCTTAGTCATCCATCTCACGGTGACAGAAAAGCAGCTTGTCTTAAAAATAACAGCACCGCACGAGTGTCCGGATGCCGGCAGGAAGATCCCCGGGCCGGGAATGCCGCTAGAGGGCGGCGCTTTATCCATGGATCCCAACCCAGGAGCGCGCACGGAGCGGCCGCGCAGCAGCAGCGCAGCAGCAGCGCAGGATGCGCACGCTGCCGCGCTCGTCCCGCGCCCAGCGCGGACGGGGATGCGCCGCTCATCCCCAGCGAAACGCCTGCCGGACGGAGGAAAAGGCACAGCTCCCCGTGTTTTGCCCCGTCAGGAACAGCACTCTAAACCCAGCAGGCTACAAAGGCCATGCCGATCTGCCCCCGAAAGAATTCAGTTCATTAATTCAGCGATGCTGTTGCACCTGGGAGTTCTCCCTGGAGCTGATCCTCAGAAACGCCTCTGCCCTGAGGAAATACAGCCCAAATGGAATGGCCCCCTCAAAAAGCGCTGGACCAACAGAGTGCCCCTTTTAATCACAGGTACAGATCTTTCCTTGGGAATGGAGGCGCCCCAGATTTTATGTTTCAAACCACAGGTGTAGGTTTGTTCCACTTTGGAAGTGCCAGCAGCTGAAATACCCTCCAAGATGGGGTTCCATTACCCTCATCCAAGATCAAGTCCTAGCCAGTCGCCAGACCTGTTCTCTACTTAGGTAACACTGCTCTAAAGGGCTCAAACGCGTACACTTGGCAATGGTTTCATCAGAAAGCCTAATTATACAGCCTAAAAGGGCTAAAAGATTAAAAAAATTTGTTCTGGTTCCTTTCAGCTGGGGAGCCAGGGAAGGATCTGCGTGAGATGTGTGACTGGATGGGCAGCCTGGCAAAGTCCAGCTGTTTTTTTCTGTACCCTTCTCTTCTTTAGCTGGCCTGCACCCACTGCCCATGTCAACAAGCTCAACCTAGGAGTGAGCCACGTCTAGGAAGGATTAATCTCAGGAATAAACAAACCAAAACAGAAGTCCAAACCAAACAGAGAGCAAGGGCCAAGCACACCCACATCAAATCACAACCCTCAGGTCTTCACCGGTCCGTGAGGGAACTACCTCTGCTCGAGACACTGGGGAACAGGCACCCATCCAACATCAGTAACCCCAAGACACTCCCGTAAGCCAGGGAAAGCTGGATATCCCCCCCACAGTGAGATAGTTTGTGGTGTAGGCTCACTCTCTTCTATCACAAGCCACACTGTGAGCCTGAGACCAGTCCCTAACACGGGCACTAAGAAGCACCCCTAGAGCAGGGGATGTCCCCTCCAGCCTCCAGAGCAGGGGACCTGCAGTGGGGTGATGGTGTCTGGGCAGCAAGAACGTGAGACAGTAAAAGCAGAGCCTTGCTATCTCCAGGAGACTCGAGAGGAAACAGAAAAACTGGAAGTTCTCAAACTGGTTTCCCATATTTTGTAGCAATCAGAGAAAGGGGGTGCGGGTCATCCAAATGGAGAGTGGCAGCACTCTCCAACGTGCAGGAAAACTGTGATCAAGTTAGTAGTGCATCTTACGGGAGCAAGTGGTGCAACTTTCCCAAACTCAAGGAGCAGGGGGCTTTTCCCCCAGCATTAGAAACTTTCTTGCAGGCAGATCTTCACCCGAGACTCCGGGTGCACAGCTGTCTGTCAGGATTGCTAACACGAGCAGACACTGCTTTCATGTTTGAGAATTTTGCCACTGACTTCAAAGTACTGAGATATAACACCTTGTGTATTCCCTAAACACACTTAATAACAGCACCCGACACATTTAAAGTGCTTAGACATGTTAAAGGCATTGTACAACAATAGCAAAAAACCAGGAAACCCTGTCTAGGTGGTTCATGAGAAATCTGGTAAGCCAAGAGTCTGTCCCTGCATCAGATGCTTATCTATTAGCCAGCTAATAACTGTGTGACTGCTTCTCCAGCTGATCCGTACAGCCACGAGCAGGGACTACCTTCTGGTGAGCTGTGGAGGCACCAGATTATTCGTAATCTTCTTAAATCATAACTAAGAATACAGATTAGAAGGTGTAAAGCATGCAGTAAGTGTTCTAAACCCAACACAAACACAGCCAATCTCAGTCTGAGTCAGAGCCTGCATGCTGGGAGCTCGCTGAACTCCTCCTGCAGTGCAGCTCTGGGGGTGCAGGCAGCGTGTGGTTTGGCTCCTGGGACACCAACACACACCGAGCAGTGCTTGGAGCCAGCTCCAAGCAGACAGGAGCAAGGTCAGCCCAGCACGGTAGCACCACTTAGGGGACAAGGCCATTGGGCTAAGAAATTAACATTCCCCTTTGCTTCAGGGCAAGCAACGGAGAGAAGGAACAGCAAGGTCTCCTTGGAGAGGGACAAAGGGAAGGGCTTTTGTCCCCAGACAGCTCAGAAATAAAACAAAAACATGGTTCAGGGGGTAGCTCTTAAAACATAGAGAAGACCACCATCAGGAAACCTCAGCACAGGTCCAACTGGAGACAACACTGAACCCACCTCATCAACATCTCCTAACTTAGCCAAAAGTTGCTCAATCACAAAATCACCGAAGTTGGAAGAAAGCTTCAGTATCATCCCATCCAACTGCCCACCCAGCTCAACCACAACAACCCCTTATCCACATCCTGGAGTGACCCCACCACCTCATCCTAATGCACGGCTACTCTTTCAGCGAACATTTAGTTCTAATATCTAATCTGAACTTGCCATGGTACAACCTAAGACCATTTCCTCTCCTCTCACTTAAGACACAACAGAAGACACCTGCCCCTCCTGCAGCTGTGCACCCGTGGATGTACTCACAGGCGTCAGTGGTGTAACCTGACAAGGCTCCCTGCAGCTGACAGCCCCCACGGTCAGCAAGCTGAACTGGTGCCACTGAAACCAGCCTGTAGCAACGAGCATCTGGACCAAAAGTGGAATTATGAACTGCACGATCCCGTACTTGGTACATGTGGGGATACTGCAAGGAAGGTCATGAGACTCTTCTTCTTGGAGACAACAAAACTGGCACCAACCTTTGCACTAAACTGCACAGCTGCTAAAAAGCATAGAGAATACACGACGCTGTACTTTACCAGGACGTTTCTAAAGTGATATCTGCGCTCACTGATGTTTTAACTGCGCTGGGCAAGTACCACGGCAACACAAAAACACGTTCCCAAACACGCATCAGTCAGGAGGCACGCACGGTAGTTATCAATGAAAATCATCAAGTCTCGTGGCTGTTTTAAACACCGGGCTAATGATAGCAGCAGCAGGGTTACGTGTGAAACCTCCTTCCTCCAAGCACTTCTTTGTATCGCCTTCCATGCGGTATTCCTCAAGTTTTCATGGCATTTATCTACAGAGTTTCCCTGTCTACAGTAACAGCCAGAGGTGCCCAGTTTGATATGACAATTTCAACTACTGTGGCTTGAGACCGCCAGCGTTCACGCTCGAACCGACAAACAGCAGAAAACAGAGCTGCTGGATCCTGGGAATCTGTGTCCTGGCACTTCTGGAACCTCACCAATTTGCAGGTACAAGATGTTTTGCTGGCTGCTAACCTGCGATACGCGATCCGTGTAACCTCAGCTGCTGAGAGCCTCAGTGACTGCCCCGTAGTACTATCCCTGTGTACAACGCTGCAGCCACCTTCACCAGTGTTTGTAAACACTCAGCCTTCCAAGAACTTCCCACTTGAAACACGACTGCTAATGTATTCACATCTGCAATAATCAGATGCAAATTTATAAAAAGCCACTTTCTTGCTCAACTGAAGTACTGTTCTATTAATAGCGGTGTTCAAATGATTCTGAAACTCCCCACTGTTTAACTTCGAGGACTGCTCGTTTTACTTTGGAAATTTACTCTCAGCTGTAACTTGACAAAGAAAGTATTAATTTGTTCACATTTATGAGGCGTGTATGTGGTTCAGCCTTCTCCACTCATAGGTCAGACAACAAATTGGTTTCTCTGAAAAATTACCCAATGAAATATTCAACATAAGGCGATCTGTAGCTTCGATGTGCACTACAAACTGCAGTTTTACTGGGGTGTCCCTGTAGGTTGGCTCTGGCACGTACGCCTGCATGTTTTATGCTTTGTCTGAAGGAGGAAGCTCCCACAAGTGAGGAGAAGGCTCTCGGATATGGGTCACAAGTTGGTGTATCAAAACTTAGACGAGAATTTAAAAAAAACTTACAATACATCAGCATATTTTCCCCAAGCCTTCAGAGAAAAAAAACAAAACCAAACACAACGCAAACCAGACCTTGAATATTCTTTGCTATTTCAGTTGTTTCTACAAAGAGGAGGAAATCAACCAAGATTTATCCAAAGCCAGAATGAAGGCAAGAGGACACACTCTAATGTAGGTTGCACAGGTTTCCTCTGCACTTCACGTTTGACACGGTCATTTTACTCCCGCGTCATTTTCAGTAAGTGGCAAATACCATTTACACGTTTGCTTCCCAACCAGAAGATTTAAACAAATCAATTTCTCCCTCGTAACCTTGTGGCATTTTCCAGCTCCGACACCAAAACCCATTACGCTCTGATTACTCTGATTTCCGAACCAAAACCTGAAACCCGTTTCAGCTGCACTCAAAACAGGAGCAACGAGACAATGAGAAAAAAGAAAGAACCACCGCCGAACACTTGGTGCGACCACCACCCCCCCTCTCACAGCTCCGTTCGCATCGCCACTGCCGGGGAGAGACCCTTTCCAGCCCGGGCGGTGCTGCCAGCGGTGTTGAGAGGGGCGAGGGGAGCCGGGCTCTCGGGGAAACCCCTCAGGTCCGACTTCTCGCCGCCCACGACCCGAGACAAACTCCGGCGTGCGGCGGCGAGCGCTCCCCCGCCCCGCGGCTCCCGGAGCCGAGCCCGGGCATCCCCCGCACGGCAGCGGCGCCGGGGCTGCCCCGGCCCCCGCGGCACTCACCGGAGATCTCGGCCTGGGGCACGCCGCTGAGGCTGAAGCCCTTGGCTCCATACAGCTGCCGGACCTCGGCGCAGCTCCTCGCCTTGCTGCCGCTGTCACCGCGAGCCGGGGCGGAGGCGACACACAGCAGCCAAAATCCCCACGGGAAGACACGCATCCTTCTCCGCTGGCC